>MQUG01000516.1:0-77802 GCA_007213375.1 Steinernema feltiae | reverse complement strand
CGGCATATCCTCTTCTTCTGCAGCCCATGTCGCGTTGCACATGTTGACTTCTCCATCGATTTCCTTATCGTCTTTCGCGTTTCCGTGTAGCTCCTTTTCATCGAAAACTTTCTCGACTTCACTCGCATATCCCACCCACTGCTCCTGACTGGAGGATGATCGCCGACTGTGTGTTGTTGTGCACTTTCCACTCGCGGTCCTTCCGGTTTCCGTTCACCAACGCTGACTCGAATCTGATATCCCTGCCAAAGTTGTCTGGAGGTTCTAATAAATAAACTTGTTCTCCATCCTCATCAAATGAAACTTTCACCGTCGACGTTGTATTCGGTCTAACCACGGGCTGCCTCCAATACGCGCACCACTGTTTCTTTCTTGCTCTTGTCGAGTGGCATCTGGTCGAGAAGAGGCCAGCGTGTGATAACAATCGTTGCGTCTGTCATATATCTCGAATCCGAATTCGGCCAAAATGTCAGTACCGATAATTAGATCGTGTCCGAAGGTATCTGCCGAAACCGCAAAGGTCACGTTGGGTGTTTCGAATCCTTTGTACTCGACTGACAGGTCTGTTTCGCCGATAAACTTCAGTGGTTGTCCATTAGATGCAACACACGACGCATGCGTGTTGTGTTCTTCAGTTTTCCCGGCTCTTCAACGATTTTTCCAAAGCAGCCTTGCGACAAGATCGAAATCGACGCTCCAGTGTCGACTAGTCCGCGGCACATCTGTCCATTAATTGTCAATGTCAGCGTTGGGACAATGATCGGTTCCTTGTTCGATGGCGTTTCCTTCTTGTCTTTCCGGTGAACTTGCTGGGCCCAATTGCGGTTGCCGTTGGGGTTAGGATCTTGTTGTCCTTGACGTACTCCTAATGGCGTACGATTCGCCTCTGTTCCCATCGGTTGGCGTGCACCGAATTGCTTCTGAGGCGGCATGATCGCCTTTTGCTGCTGGGTTCCAGACTGGATGAAGCCTTGCTCTTGTCTACGGTAATTCTGGAACTGGCGCTGAACTCCTTGGTTGGTCGATCTGGCCGGGTTCCAGCTTGTTACTCTTTGTACCTCCGGGACGCGTTGATTGCGAGAACCGTCGAATCCCTGACCTCTTTGCAGTGACATTCGTCCGTGCCGCATCCTGTTTTCTAGCCTGATCGCTTTCTCGATCTTTTCTTCTAACGGCAGTTCTTCCTTTCCCGCCAAGAACGTGTGTAGATGGTCGTTTCGAATTCCCGCCATGAAGTAGTGATTGAGTATCTTCTCGCGACTTGCCTTATCCGAGCTCGGAAAAGCTTTGGTCACCGTCTGGTTGATCCGTTCTGCGTATTCAGCCAGTGACTCTGTGTGAGCTTGTGACGTGTTCAAAGATAACATCCGCATTGCATCCTCTTGATCCGTGCTAGCATCGCGTACGTGTTGTGACAGATTTTGTTTAATCTCCTCATAATTGCAGAGACCATCTCGCTTCATCTCTTCCAGTAGTCGTTTCGCGCGACCCCTGCACTTGGAATGAAGCATCTCGATCCTTTCCTTATCACCAGCTCCGCGGGTCGCCTTCTCGAAACCAGTGAAGAAGTTCTGGAGACTTGCTTCTCCTTCATACCCGTTGAGGCATGGAACTTTCTGGATGTTGTTGTCTCTCTGCGCCGATAATTGGAGCCCGATCAACTGTCCAAGTTGTTCTGACTCGTTCTGCTTCGCCGGAATCGTCATCATCGCCTGTTGGTTGTCTTGCGGCTGAGCTGCATAGTACATCTGGTGTTGTGGCTGTGCCGTGAAATTCGTTTGTGGGTGGTGCAACCCTTGTGCGAACTGCTGATTTGTTGTCGGCGGCATCGCGTAGTTCATCTGTTGCAGGGGGAATCCTTGACTAAACTGATGATTCGCGGTCGGCTGGAAGTTGGAATGCTGCTGCATTGAAGCTGGGTAGTGCATTTGCTGGTGTGGGGGCGCTGCATAGTACGTCTGCTGCGGCTGGATTCCTGGGTGAAATTGTTGATTCACCGCCGGCTGAGCGTACGTGAAAGCTGGATGATTTGGAGCCGCTTGTGGCGCATAACACGGGATCCCTGGCTGATATCCTGCTGCACTTCCCATAGGCATGACCATTTGGCTTGGCGGCTGCTGGACGGGGTAGTGGAACGAACTGTGTTGTTGAATGACCGATGCTTGCGTGGCACAGGTTGCGAACGAGTGGTCCATAGTGGGAATCGGCGATTGTCGCAGCGAGCCCAACGCTTGCTTGAATTGCTTACAGGCCTCGGTGACTCGTGGGTCGGTGATATCCATACTGCGCAGCTCGCTGCTGATCACATCGACTTCGTCCATCACTGGATTCTGGTCGTTCCGGTGGACTTCTTCTCGGTTACTGGGCGTTTGGATTACGCTTTGCGCGTTTCTCCAACCATGCTCTTCTTCCCGCGGCCGCTTGTCTTCACCGTTATCATCGTCGTAGATTTCGTTCTCTTCCGACGAACTTCTCTCCTGCTCTTGCACTTGTCGTATCTTCTCGCCGGCCTTGATTGCCGCCTGGCGTTTGGGTCGTCCTTCCGGTGTTGACATGGCTGACGATTCGGATCGGTCTATATTGACTCTCTAGATCCTCCTCGTAGTCTCTTCTTCCGGCGTGAGTGACGGTTGAATGCCGTACCGATCTCACGGGCACCAATGTAGAAGACCGCGTTCCTTCTGAGCTGCTGTCCTGTGTGACGAGGCTATCTGACGTAAACAATTCGTTTATTATCAAATAAATAGCACGCGACCTCTCGGTCAAACAAGAAACAACACTAACGAATAAATATCATAGACATCACTGCGCGCCAGTCGCGGCCACGTGGAAGCTGTCTCGGCAGGGTTGGCGTGGCGAGACCCAGAGTCTCGTACATACCCACTAAATCGACCCTTGCGATCTCGAGGGTGCAATCAGATTTTTCATATGACACTCCAGTCTTGAGCTACAAAACTTAAGGCGCTAAGGTGTTTTACCAGAAATTTGGCCGTTCCTGGCACGGCCAGCCTGAGGGGCTGTTTGGTCACTCCAGCTCTTTTCTGGAACGGCAATGGAAACACAGGTTTGTGGCTGAATGGCCGAGAAACGACGAAAATTCGTGCTTTGCGGTCGCCGTGGACTTGAAATTTTGGCGCGCGTTGGCAAATCGCGATTTTTGTGCTTTTCTCACCGAAATGGCCACAATTCTGTGTTTCCATGGCCGTTTCTGACCAATTCGAGGTCGGGAGGAACGCTCATGCCATCAGAATCACGCGAAACGGCCGGAAATAGCCAGAAAAGAGCTGGAGTGACCAAACAGCCCCTCAGGCTGGCCGTGCCAGGACCGGCCAAATTTCTGGTAAAACACCTTAGCGCCTTAAGTTTTGTAGCTCAAGACTGGAATGTCGTATGAAAAATCTGATTGCACCCTCGAGATCGCGAGGGTCGATTTAGTGGGTATACAAAATTTGAGAAAAATCGAAGACATAATTTGTACACAAAGTTTTGAAATGTAACCTCAAATCGGTTAAATTGAAGAACAAAATAATTCTAATCCTGTTTCTCCACAATTTGTTTGAACTACAGAATCGGCGCTAATCATACTGTACTTCTCCGAGTAGTGCTATTCGTGCTGTAGGCGGCACTGTAGTCTAAAAAACCCTAACATTATTCAGTCTAATGATATGCGTATTGTGTAGTTGAAGGTCAGATTCAAGTCAATACAGATCAGCTCATAATTCTTACAAAATAGGCTCTAATATTCAATCCTGCTGTGTTCAAAATACATAAAGCAGCAAGTCTTTATTTCAGTTTCGACTGGAGCTCCTCGATTGGACTGGGCTGAACTTATTCGCAAGGATTCGCAAGGATTCTGAAGAATTGCTGCTCTTCTCTACAGAAGCTCTTTGCTTGACAGACCGTCAAAGATCATCAATCAGACAATCATCTCAGACAATTTAGCATCTGATTCTACATAAGAGTTGTCTGCGTGGGGGTTCAATAAAGCCAAATGGAGACATTGTCTTGTTCTTTGATGAATCTAGCGGTTCCTAGCGGAAGTTTGATTTCTGTGATCGGACTTTAGAGTCCAAAAGGAGTCAACACATGATTAGTGAAGGCAGGTGAGCCTCGGACAAAGGACATCCGGATCGATCTGATATCGATATATGAAGAAAACACATGAACGAATGCGTGGTAAGGCAGGAAACTAGACACATCACCCTAAGCTATATACCTAAGCAGAGGCATGCAGTCTGAAAGCGCTAGGCAACTTGTAATCCCTTCAGTTATTATAAAAATCAGCGGCGGAACGAATTTTTTACTTTTAAACTTATCACCTGTTGGCACTTACTACCACTTTGTTCGCGCTTATGACGTTCGCACCTGTGTCGTTCGCGCTGTTGCCCGAATAAAATGAGGCACTGCACCCTAATCTATTGTCGCATTAAATTCGAATAACGCGTTCGAAAAACGCGCCAAGCTGGCCGTTGTGTGCGGTTTTCTCTGTACGTCTGTTTTTTCAACGGCGATTGCGGATAGCGTTAAAATGCTTGTGGCTCTCGTGCATCTTTTGCACCCATTTCCACGCCAATTCGTTGAATTTGAAGAAAGTTATAACAATTCCTTGTAATAAGAAAACAAATCTCTACTACTTTGTTCAAATTCCCCAGATTGGTGCGGAAATGGGTGCACAAGATGCACGAGAGCCACAAGCATTTTAACGCTATCCGCAATCGCCTAATCCAGAGAAGCCGACGAGCCGGAAATCGAGCCGGCCGGCTCGATAAGCGGCTCGAGCCGGCCGGCTCGTGGCTCGGCTCGCTCTGATTTTAGCAAATCGAGCCGGCTCGTGGCTCGGCTCGATTAGTAATTGGTCTTATCGAGCCGGTGCGATTTTCGAAATACGAGTTTTTTCATTCATTTAACTATCTGTTTCCGTTGTTTTCTAACCACATCGAACAAATAAACTGTTAAACGCACAAAACAGGCAAATTTAGTCAACTTCAGTGAATATTGAGCCGGCTCGATAACCGGCTCGATGGGATTTTCGTAAAACGAGCCGGCTCGTGGCTCGACTCGCTCTGATTTTTGACCGGCGAGCCGGGATTTTAACAAATCGAGCCGGCTCGTGGCTCGGCTCAATGGCCTTTTTTTAATTGGCTTCTCTGGCCTAATCTACAACAATTATCTAACAATTTTGATTTTACTCCTCGCTGTACAAGTATTTCAACGTTTTCCGCCAGCGCTTTTGAAAAGAAACAAAAAATTAGACAGACGTACAGAAAAGACCACACACATGGCGCATTTCGCGCCCTTTTCAAATGCATCATTCGAATTTAATCCGACAATACGCATAAGCAGAGGTTTGCGCACAGTCTCTTCAACTCATCGTTGCAAGAAGCCAAAAGCTGAAACTCTGAAATTCGTCATCGAGAAATTCAACACGGATTTGTCACTTGATGGCTACGTAAACAGCGTAAAATGTGCGCAAATTGCGCTAAATTGTGTCAAATGTGCGGTAAAATGATGTGGAGTGCATTGTCCGCCTCCGGACAAACTCAAATTTTTATGGATAGCAGTGCTATAGCCGCTGTGGGTCGCATCTGAGTCGCTCGATCATCAGTTACCGAATCGCAGTGCATGATAATTACATGGAGTGTGTTCCAAGTAGCAATTACCTCCTAGAATGCCTCAAACTCGAGCACTCGCTTCACTTCAGTTGACTAAAATCGCCCTTACAATCGCCCTTGTTAGTGCGAGCGGCTGTTCACCTTTCACGACATTTTTTCCAGTGCGATTGCTATTAAAATGACATCTATGCTCTATTCGTTCACCTGAAAAACACGTTTGAGTTGTCACAAAGCGACAGTGACGTTCTGGAACTTTGTCTTTCACCTATTTTGAGCCTCGCGACTACGATAGTGAACTCAAAATCAGAGCCTTGGGTCCGCATGTCTTGATTGCGGTCCTATGGCATCTATGGACATTGATTCCCAAATGAAGATGTTTCATCACGTCTTAAGGAAGCAGTCGTAATTTCATGTTTTCAAGGTCGAAATTAACGCTTCAAAACGCTTGATTTTACCATCAAAATCACATGCCAAACAGCCTCAATCCGCCATTAAACAGATAGGTTGGTCAATATAGGTTTCCTCCACGCTTACTGCATTTTTGGTCGACTTTGACTTGAATGCTGCGCGTCAGCAAACGTGATTTTGATTTTTTATTGCTTTCTGAACCAAACGGCCACAATTCTGTGTTACTATGGCCGTTCTGGGCAAAGTAAGAGTTGCATGTAACGCGCATGCTGTAAGATTAGCCATAGAAGTAGCCAGAGAACAGTTGCACCAGTTGCAGTAAGCAACGGTCAGATGACGCTGTTAGCAGCCTCAGAACATTCAATTTCCGATGATTTTCCGGCCCACGTATTTTACTCCAGAGCTCGAGAATCAGGAAATACTGAATTTACCGTTCATTTCAGCGGTCTCTTTAAAAGTGAAACATTGCGTTTGGTGGTGACCTTTGCACCAAAGATATCAGCCAAAGGTCAATTAATGCCAGGATGACGTGTCAATCTCCAACAAACGGTCGTTGGAATAATTTACGCAATCGCGTGACGATTCTCAAAAATTGGTCTTTCACCTGTCGGTATTAGCGTGTGGATTATGGGCTATAGTTAGATGGGAAGCGTGCAATCCGCTGTAGCGGTCAAATTTGACTCAAAATCACTCTCATTTCCCTTGTTCTGAACTTTCGTCTGTCACGCTACTTCGACTTGAGCGATTTTTGTCGTTTCTCGGATAGTTCCGGGTTTTATTTAGAGATTTTCAACGGTATCATTTGTAAAGTGCGAATATAGGGATGTTGAACAGGGAATCCCACTGTTAATCGATTCTCCTGAGCTAAATAGGAGTCTCTGGCATGTCATTTCATGTCTTTTTACCCATTTTTACGTGAATTGGATGCTTCATGGTCCAGAACATTGAAAAACCAAGTATGACTTCTTCTGAACCCGTTGGGCTTGTTCCAACTAACAAAATTGCTTATTCTGAGGCTCTGTTCGGGTCTATTCAGCAAAATCAGGACGCAGATCCACCAGGTCCTTGTGAAAACACACAAATGACTTTGTTTTTCACTGTTCTCGATCTCGAGCAACCATGAAGCATCCAATTCATATAGAACTGAGCAAAAATGAGTGAACTGGCATGCTAAACAACTTGCACGAGATGCAGAGCGACAACATTGCGTGTTGCTCATTGAACCCATCCTTTGGAATCCTTAGGAAACACGATGGATAATTTATCGGATTCGCGAGCTTTCAGAGATTAAAGTAATGAGTTGCTTACCTAATGCTTGTTTTCCTGTTTGAAACTCAGAAATTGCTTAAAACGTTTACAATTAGCTTGCTCGTGGTTTCCGGTTGATTGCGGCATAGCGCTATGTCAAAACAAAACATTCTCAAGTGGTGCTTGAATTTGGAAAAAGCAACCTTTGGCCAGAAAATCGCTCTCTTTTTTGACAATTTTAGGTCCTGACGGTAGATACAACGCTCTGAATGTGATAAGTACTGTACTACGTAGCAAATATTGATCTGCTGCACCTACTTGTAGCCTGCATAGTGGCAAAACTTGATTTCTTGCCTTTAAAGGATGGTCTTTTGATCGCTATGCGATGTCATACCAAGTGTAACTAACCAAAACACCTTTTTCTTCACTTCCGCCTCGATTCTAATTGAGCGCCGCACACGAGAGCAGATGCAAAACACCTGTCCATGTGCAGATTGCAATAGCAGACTGCCGTCAATGAGCAGAAAACGTGTGAAAACCGTGACGAGCCGCTCCGTTTTCCGCTGTTTTGTGGGCGAATATTGCAACGAGGCGTTCAAGATACGCTGCCCTGTTTTTCGGCTTTTCTAATTCATAGGAATGTGCCCAAAGGAAGCTTTTCTCATGCGCGTAACGTACGCAATAAATCCTATTACGTAGATTCGATTGAGAATTCACGATTATTCAAGTTCAACAACGTGTCGTTTCAGTTGAAATGAGCGACGACATCGACCGCATTGAAGATTTGTCGAGTCTCTCCACGTGGCAGCTGATCAACATTGTGATTGGCGGCGCTGGAGTGCTCATCAATCTGCCCATCATACTCCTCCTCCTCTTCGTCAAGACGCTCAGGAAGGAGTTCTTGGTTAGCAGTGCGCCCTCTCAACCTCTCAATACGCGCAAATTTCAGCTCTTTGCGATCCTCTCCATCGGTGACCTCACCAACTGCCTGGGAATCTGTTTGATGGGCGTCGACCGCATGCAGATCTACAATCAAGCGGCGGAAACGCTCGTTTTCACGAGCGAAAGGCCGTGGAGCTGCGCGATGAAGCCGTTCAACGGCATTCGCATCGTTGGAAACGTGCTGCCGCCGGTGGTTCAACTCGCAATGGGCCTGGAACGAGTTGTTTGCATCTGTTTTCCACTCTTCTACCGGAATCGCTACTCGAAAAGGTACGTTTTTGGCTTAGCTCCTGCTGTTCACACGCTCAGTTTCAGGACTGCACTGGTGGGAATCGTCTGCGTCGTCATCTCGCTGGTTATCGTAGCTGTGGGCTTTGGAATTTCATTCTCTCTCGACAAGGTCGTGAGGTACGACTGCGGCCGGAAAGCGACATTCACAAAGACCTACGCGTCCTTTATTTACCTCTTCGAGACCGGCGGCTACATGCTGGCACTCGCAGCCACTGGATTCGCGTGTGTGCGAGTTCTGGTGAGCAAAGCGAACGCGTAAGTCGAACAGTTTGGACCTAATTTTAAGTTTTATTGACAGAAATCGCAAAAGTCAACTGAAGAAGATTCGATTCTACCTCGCGGTCACCGTAACCTCGACAATTCTGGTCGCTATACCCAATTTCAAGTCCATTTTCGACGCGTATCTCTTTGGAGGTAAGCGGAAACGGTGCAAGGAGTGCATATCAAAGACTCGTTTCAGATCAGCAATGTGATTTCCAAACCGATCGTATGGGCGAGCGCCATCAACTCGTCCGTCAATGTGATCGCGTTCTGCGTGCTAAACTCGGAATTCCAGCGACACATGCGCGCTAAGCTCTTCCCCTCGCAAGTCTACTCGATCCACATTCCAAGTGTCGTGATCGCAAAGTCAAGAACTTCGACGGTCAGCTGAAACGTTACGATAGTTGATAGTTGCTCAAATTATGTGGTCTGTAAGTATCATCGGTCAGCTTAAGCATAAGCGTGCTCGGGATCAAGGACTGACCTGATGGATATAACAATTGCTCATCGAAATAAACTATTTATCTGAAAACGCGTTAATCGTATGTTCTCAGAACATGATGACTTAAGATTAGAAAAACAATAAAGATCTGTGATATGAAAGACAATTTTGTGCGTTCTGAGAGCTCCAAGATGTCCGGCGCCATTAGAGAGCCCTGGCATGCACATTCGCATTTTGAGGGAGACAACTTGAGAAAATTTAGAGTTAATTTGCCGTCTAAAAACCGATTGTTCCAGGACCCAAGTGACCCCTAGCCGCTTGTTTATGAGTCAAACTCGGTCTCCCACCTGTAGCTTAGTCAACGGATAGCCTCGAGGCCACATATCCGGTCTACCAAAAACGCGTACGGATTGAAGGCGGATCCGGTGCGGTTTCTGTCGTACAGCATTCCAGAATACTCGCCCGCGTAGTCAAAGAGCCTCAGGCCAGCATCTAAAGCTCAATTCTGTTAAAACGACTACCAACGAAGACTCACAAATAGGTTTGTTATCCTCGTCTCCAGACAGATCCAGGCGTAGAGATAGCCGATCATCTTCCTCGTGTAGCTGTTGGCTGGCACCGTTTTGAGGATACTGTAGCCGAGCGACTGTTGCTCCTTGTAGGTGGGCACAACGGTGTTGGCTAGCTTCCGCCATTACCTGCCGCCTAAAATTACCTACTATAGCAATGCACCAAATTCACTAGGGCCGAATAGGCGGTATCAAGTTGGCACGTACCGGTTAGTAATTGCGATCGGGCGCAAAGTGTCATTTTCCATTTAAAACGGACCGCGCTATCGGGATTTGGTGCAAACGAAACGTTTTTTCGATTTTCAATCTTTGTGGCTTACGTCTTTTGACCGGACGCCGTTTATAACAGCCCCCAATTTCAGGTTTGTTATCGCTCAGTTGATTCTCTGCACCAGATAGCATTCATGGCCTTTCGTGGCCAGCATCCTTGAAAACAAGTCCAAATTTGGCTCATTCTGGAACGGACAACCTCCTGTGCGCTATCAGCTCTAGTTTGATCTCAGCAGCGATCGATGCACATTAAAAGAGACCGTTATAGTTGCGCTTAATCTCCAATACCATCTTGCGCGCATTTCTCATTTTGTGCCTCTGAAATCAGGCCAGCCTTGATTCTCTTTTTCGCCTTTCTTGCGATAAGACCATGATTTCCCGTTTCGCTCAATTCGAATGACGTTTCTCCGCTCTTTTCCGCCTGTAATGAAAATTGTTCATCGCTTTGCTCTCACAATCCTCTTGCTCCTCTTCATCGCCTGCTACTACCTATTCCCTGATTCACCGGAGCGCGAAAATGTGCTCGAAAAACGACGCATCGTCAACTCCACACGCTGGATTGTCATCACATCAATCGCTGCAAGACCCACCACTGCGATTATTGCGTTGGCGCAGGAACCTGACTGGAAATTGGTCATAGTAGGCGATGTGAAGGGTCCTCATCGGCCGCTCGCTCCGGAATGGCTGAAGCTAGCCAACACCGTTGTGCTCACCTACAAGGAGCAACAGTCGCTCGGCTACAGTATCCTCAAAACGGTGCCAGCCAACAGCTACACGAGGAAGATGATCGGCTATCTGTACGCCATCGAGCATGGCGCGCGGATCATTTACGATACGGACGACGATAACAAACCTATTTGTGAGTCTTCGTTGGTGGTCGTTTTCACAGAATTGAGCTTTAGATGCTGGCCTGAGGCTCTTTGACTACGCGGGCGAGTATTCTGGAATGCTGTACGACAGAAACCGCACTGGATCCGCCTTCAATCCGTACGCGTTTTTCGGTAGACCGGACATGTGGCCTCGAGGCTATCCGTTGACTAAGCTACAGGTGGGAGACCGAGTTTGACTCATAAACAAGCAGCTAGGGGTCACGTTTTCTCTAGTTGTCACCCTCAAAATGCGACTATGCATTTCGCGTCTTCCCTAATAACTTTCAGCTTACTAATTTTGGTCTGAAACGAACAAAATGTCGTCCATCGTTTGACCAACTACAGTACGTGTCAGTTTGACGCCAGGACAAGTTGGCTCCCAGTGAATTTAGTAATTTAGTACATGGTTGTTTTGGCGCCAGGTCTAAAAGTTGCTCTACAAAGCCTGATAAGCCAGTAACTAGGCAAAACCACTAAAGCAGTCAGGCTAGGCATAAGGCAGTTACTGGCAGAATTATTAACCAAGAAGCTTAAGCGCGTTACGACCCAGGTAGCCAGGCACCAAATTAAGTTGGCGCCAAGTTGTCTTGCGTGACCAACTACTAACGATCGACCTATCAATCGAAAGATCTCATCGAGTAGTACCACCCAGTGACCATAGTTGTACAATTCAACGCGTATTTGCCTATAAACATTGCTTTTGGCGTATTTTCAGTCTAGAATTTCCTCAAAATCATTCGATTTCAGGTCCGCAACCACAACAAACACTTCAAGCTCTGCCAGTCACTTCCCATCCCACTGATACAACAGGGCCTGGTCGACAAAGACCCCGACGTCGACGCAATCTTCAGGCTAATCCACGCGGATGCCAAAAAGGGTCTCAAAGAGAAATTCAGTCCTCACGCGCCGCCGATCGTCGTGGAAAAGGGCGTTTTCGCTCCTATCAACAGCCAGAACACCCTATTCCACTATGACGCGTTCTTTACAATGGTGCTGCCGATCGGCGTCGCCTTCCGTGTCACCGACATCTGGCGTGGTTACTTTGCGCAGAAGCTGATTCATCTCATTGATGGACGACTCGCATTCTATCCTGTCAACGCTGTCCAGTACCGTAACCCGCACAGCTACCTTAGTGATTTCAAAGACGAAACGGCGCTCTATCACGATACCGAGCTGCTGATTGCTACGCTGGCTCGATTCGACTGTAGGAGAGAGCTGAAAGACTGTACGATTGATCTGAGCCAGATTATGGCGAACTTGGGTCTTTGGACGGATCGGGACGTCGCGTTGATCAGAGCGTGGCTCCACGACCTAGCGCAAGTCGGGTACAAATTCCCCAAAGTTGATGCACAGATGGAGAGCAACATTACATGCCGTCATGCTCCGCAGAATTTTGAGGATTAGAAGCCCCAAGGAGCTGATAGCGTACCAGAAGGACAACTACAAGAGCTTGCTCGACTGGTGCGATGGTGCCGCTCATACGAACAGCAACTTCTTCGAGCCAAAATTCAATCCTAGTCTACGTCAGCAACTGGCGAGGATGGCGCTGATTGTCACCTTCAACTGGAATGTAAGCCCTGAAGGTTTTCTGTAGGAGCTGAAACCGCAAAATTCAGATTACGACATCTTCTTCCATACTTCAACTCCTCTACGACGGTTTCTTCGCCCATGTCATCTTCTGCGGAACCTACGACAAGGCCAGTTTCCAACAAAACAACGATTTTCCCCCCTTCGTGCGGAAGAGTTTGATCTACGTGACCAAGGAGGAGATGTTCGAAGGCTTCTACGCGTATTTGTGCACGGGGAAGGCTATTGAGATGCGACTACAGAACATTGACGGGTAGGTGTTGAAGTTTGAATTTCGAAAAAACTGAAGTGTTCAGAGACGATCTTAGTTTTTTTTTAATTTTAAAGCTAATTGGTAAGCCAGGAAAGTAGGCTAAGCTGAGCTAGGCGCAAAGCCTGAGCTCAGTTCCTCAAACAACACATAAGCGCATATCGAGCCGCGATCTGTCACAAACTTTACCGTCTACCGTTTCAATCTAAAACAACCCAACAAGCAATTGAGGCTATTTCGGCTGGAAAAGGCAAAAATTGTGCTCAAAGTTTACCCACAAACAAAGTTGACCCAAATCTTAAAGGGACTTGACAAATCAGGCTGTATTCGGCCGTTTCGAGTGATTCTGCTGGCATGAACGTTCCTCGCAACCTCGAATTGGTCTCGTATGGCCATGGAAAAACAGGTTTTTTGGCTGAATGGCCGCGAAACGATGAAAATTCGATTTGTGCGGTTGCGCGCGAACGGCAAAGTCCACGATTGGTCAGCAAATGGCAATTTTTGCGTTTTTTCGGTCATTCAGTCAGCAGTCACAGAGTCGATTTAGACCAATCCTAGGTCGCGAGGAACGTGAATGCCAGCAGAATCACCCGGAACGGCCAAATATAGCCTGATTTGGCCAGAAATGGTCAGAGTACTACCGTACAATCGGCCCTCCGTTGAATATGAAAGAAGAAGAAGGACAAAAACCTTTCTAAACTTCCTGAAACGATGTGGAGGCTAAAGAAGCCGCCAACTCATTCAACTCAAGCTGCTTTCCATCGTTTTTTGTTGCCGTTCTTGTAGAGAGGATCGTTCAGCTACATCACCATGGCCGACGATACGGTATTCAATTTTTGGAATCCGCTCGACTACTCCTACTTTCGTGGAATGCACAACATGGTGACCAGAGAGAACCGAAAGACGTGGTGGTGGACGACGCGATGGGGGAAACGAGCGATCGTTAAAGCGACCAAATACCTACGAGAAGAGTCGACCAAATTTCCGGAGTCGCGACTAGCGCGAGCTTGGCAGCAATTCAATGAGATGGTGCGGTTTGGCTTCCTCGCTGCAGCCCTAATCGTTCAACTCTTCTAGACCGATGGACACGCCTACAGGAACATGGAACACGCGAACAGTTGGATGCCCTCGGACTGGTACTTTCTCCCCAAGGAGCACGACTGGGTGTTCGCCGAACTAGGCAATGTCCTAGCCAAATTCCAGGTGTTCCATGAGATTGTGACTCCCAGGCTCGGCACTGCCTATGGTCACGGAAATGTCTTCTTTCACAACCAAACGTGCGCCCCGGATTTGCGTCATTTAACGATTTCACGCCAGTTTCAGGGAGAACCTCAAAGGCATAGGTCTTTGGCACACAGATCGATTCATCTACGATGAGCTTTACAGCGCCGATCTGAATTTTATGCATCCGGTGCGTTGTTCTCATCGATTGGTCTAATGGAACGCTTTAGATGAAACTTTCGACTACGCTGGAGAAGCGCGGAAGAGAACAATTCTGCGGATCGATTGTGAATACGTTTTTGGAACAGATCTGGATGGGTAATTCAACAGTAGTAGTGGGAAGTCAATAAATCAACTGTCAGTCTTGTCTTCGTAAAGGCTTTCATTACAAAAATTAAGCTGAGGCTGACTGCCTTAGTCTATATGTCTACGGCTTCGTAGCGTCCTGGCGCCGAGTTGTCACATAACGTCCTCAACATTATGACTTCTCCCGCACGGCCTTTTAAGACAACAATTCGGCGTTGGCTTCGTAGAGGATCAGCTTAGCCTGCGCGCCAAAAAACGTGACCATGTGGTGATTGCTTGGGGCTCGAATTGATGCTTCCATGGAGCAAGTCAAAACAAGGATTTGCTCGTGTCTGCAGTTGTTCAGGGTTCAGTTGACGACTTCAAGACCGCCCGGGGGCAACAAGAGGTCGGCTTATGGTCAGAATGGCACAAGAATGCCACATGGCAAGTTTCGGTCTTGCAACGAACAATCTGGAGTTCTATACCACTGCCCTCGCGCAGTGGTATAGAACTGCGTTTTCTAATTTCTTTTTTTTTGTTTTTTAATAATTTTCAAAACAAACTAATTTTGAAATAATTGTTGTTTTGACTCGAAATTCCGAATTAATTTCGACTCGAGTCACTGACTCATCGGCATCACGTCACACATGACTAAAAATCAAAAATATTGTTAATTTTAACAGTATTATAGGCCCTCCAATTTAGAGGTCTTAATTCATTTTCCTAGGTTGTTCTTTCTCGACTCTACTCACCAATTGCAGCTTCTCCAGAACGGCACCCACGCGCAGAAAATGCGGTAAACGCCATCTTCGTGGGTGGTCGTGTCCATTTTCAACGAGGAATGCCAGACGGCGCCCTCCTAAGTCACATTACTCACCCCACGTAGAATTAGACCGCTTTTTCTTTTGTAAACTTTGTTCGCAAGGTTCTAATCCATATTTGTGCGGAGTTTCACGCAAATCGGAATGATTCCCAAGGAGGAGTTCTCATTTTAAGCCTAATTTTAATTTTAAGCCTTATTTTAAGCTCCTGTCGCGCTTTTCCCTGTGGAAATGCACGCGCGATCCAACAATATCACAAGACAATATCACACATAAGAAAACTACTTCTTTAAAACAACCAAATTTTGCAAGAAATTGAAAAATATTACTAACAAAGATACTTGTGCTTTCGGGCATCATTTGAACGAACAAAATGTCGATGTTGAGACGATGCGTCCAGTTATCCTGGCGAATTTTATGTTCGCTCTGCTCGTGCAAAATTCACCAAGCAAACCCTGCAGCAACGCCTAGACCGAAGCCTAAAAGCATAGTCCAAAACTTGTCTTCTTTCTAGCAATACGACGTAATACCAACAAAAATTGCTCACTGTGAAGTCAAGCAAAACCAATTTTTACTTTCAAACTTTCGCACTGAAGTCACTGTCCTACAGCAGCCTGTGCAAAAGGCATGGCGGAGTCGTGTCACGTTTGATATTTCATGCATTTATTATTTGTTGTTTGTCCGGCTTGTGGCTCTTGTGTCCTTGTCCACGCCAAGCTGTTAATAATTTGTTCAAAGTGATTTTTTGTCATTTCTTCGGACACCGTCCAGAACACTCTAAAGTAGCATCGTTCGCCATTTTGGTCTTATTTTCCGCTGAACTCCTCGTTTGCCACAGTTTAACCAACGCGCACACGTCATCGTTGCCGCCCTTTTTGTCAGACAATGACGTGCAGCACCAGGGTTAACCCAACAGCATCTTCCTTCAACTAGTTCCCGCGATTGTTTTCGCTCCCCGCCGCTCTCTCTCCTCCTTTCGCTCCTTCTTAATCGGGCTCCTTCTCGTTTACCGCCGGTGTCCTTTGCGTTGGAACGTTCTATTTTAAACTTCAATTCAGCCGCCGCTTCTGTGTCAATGACCACCGCCGATGTGTGCAAACGAGCGCCTGTGCAATGCTGTCAGCTGATTCATGTCAGGGTAAGCGTGTGCTTTTGAAGCAGCTGATTTTCAGTCAAAAATGGAATGACTTGAAGGTGGAATTATCAGCCCATTTGGAGAGCCTGATTTTCGAGCAGTTTAGCTTGTTTTCCGATCCATTGTTCGCTCTAACACCCTAATTAATTCAGATCAAACCAAAAAATTCAAAATTCGGTGCATTTTTGGTGAAATGAGTCAAAAAGCAACGAATTTAGGCGGCAAAGCTAAGGCTGCAACTTTCAATTCAACCAAATCAAGCTCAACTACGGTAGCTCGTGATTTTCTCGGCTAAATTGCTACGCGTTAGAGGTTTGGGAAACTCTGTTAAGGCAGAAAATTACGTTTAAGCCGTAGAAGTCAAAATTTCGATAATTCTTGGCTCGTTTTCTGAAATTCAGACCCAACTAGACCTTAAACTGAACCCTCATCCTTCTGGCTTCATCTATTAAACGCCAAATTTTAGACCATCACAATCGCTGTGGGCGTCCTGACCATCGCTGGCTCCCTATTCGGCCTATTCAGCTTCACCTATGTGCTCTCGCCGGTTGCAGTCCGCTCAGCACTCACCACTCACAACATTGTCATCATTTTACTCGCATTTTTCCTGATTGTAGGCGCTAAAAACAAGAAACCCTACTTATTGCTGCCTTTTATGGCATATCTGGTACGTTTTTCGGTCCATTCGCGCAGCCTGTTCAACTCAAATCAGTTTGTTCTAATAGCCGGAGCCCTATCGATCGTTGTGCTCTCTATTTACGGCCAATACCACATCGGTTGGACCATCGAACGGTCGCACGTCCAGTCAGACTGGTCTCCGGAATTGGGTAAACCAGCGAACCTCTATTAACTGTTTTAAGCTAATAATTTGTATTTTGTAGTTGAAAAAATGCGCCTTGAACTCCTCTTCACCACACTGATCTTCGCCACATTGGCGCTTATACTCATCTGGTTCTACGCAATCATCCGAAGGTGCTACAGTATTCTACGGCAAGAGGAGACTTGTATCGAGTAGAAGACAGCTTCATCCTGATTGATAGAGGCAATAAAGTTTATTTTCCCTCAGACTCGCAAGTGCCCTTCAAGGACAATATAGCGGAAAAGGGTTACAGGGAACCATCATCAAGAAGGCTGTAATCGCCAAAGTCTAAGCAGACAGAGCAGTTGAGTGCACTGAGCTGTTTTAGATTCAAGAGTGAGAAACGAACTCGACACTAGACTTTGTGCTTCTAGAGCCGGTACGTGTCAGCTTGGCGCCAACTGAATTTGATACATGGCTGCTTTAGCGGCAGATCAAACGCGTCGAAAAGTTGATCTACGAAGCCTGGTAAGTCACTAGGCTAGCTCAAATGGTCAGTCTAAGCCTAAGGCAGTTACGGTATGGTTAACCAAGAATGTGAAGCTTAAGCGCGTTACGGCCACGCACATGGTTAGTCAGATACCAATTTCTTGGCGCCAAGTTGTCCTGCTTTGGCCAGAGCAGCGCAGAGAGCCTACAATTCGAAGCAATTTTTTGAATAAAAGCTCAAAAACGCGGGACTATAGTTTGATGATCGGAAAGAGGAACAGCGATTATGATTGCCTGAGCAAAATTGCCTCAACACCTGACTTATGCTCCCTTTCCACGCAAAAATAGTCCAGAAAAACATTCAAACAGGTTGACCGTAGATCGTTATCAACAAGAATGTCTTCGCAAATCAGACGGTGACGCACACGTTTTGATAGAAATAAAGATTGACATTTCGGGGTTAGAGGCTGTTTTCAAAGTTGAAAACGATCGATCAAAGATGGTTTGTGGGGTTGTTTTTATTTTTCTTGTTGCAAGGTCCTTTGAGCGTTGGAAAAGGACAAAGAAGGCCAGGGAAGGAGCTATTGTGGTACCGCATACTGAGCTTCTTTAATTGAAGTTTTGCTTTCAAATCTTCTTTTCAAATCAAATCCATTTTCGTCAATTAGGAGCACGTACGAGGCTCAGCCTGCTCAGACTTAGGCCTGGTTTTGTTTTTTCAATGCTATTGGGGTTTGTAGAGCATCGCACAACGATAACTAGGCTTAGGCGACGCGCTAGGCTCAGCTTAGGTTGACTGTCGTAGTTTTATAGCCCACTTTTTTGCCTTACCAGGCTTCATAGGGCGCCGCAGCAACCAAAGTATGTGCTACAGTACAGACAAGCGCATCTTGTCAAGCCCGGCGTCCAACCGGCGGCGCCAATTGTATCGAAATTTTTGATCAAATCGCATTTGTTCCAAAATGGTTCCAAAATGACTCGTGAGGCAGTGGCATAAGCGCTTGGATCGGCCAAAACCATTCTGTCTCGCAACAGTTTGCTTCTCGTCACATGTGCAATAACATTCACGCTCGCAAACAAACCGTACGGCATCAAAATTACGGTATTTCCTGTTTTTAAGTGTGCAGCGGCGCACAGATCAAGGCTCATTCGCTGATTGACCGACTTGTTCCGGTTCTTCAACTTCGCTTTCTGCAGCACTCGCTTGATACATTGCACCTTTGTTTGTGTGGCTAACAGGCGAACGCCCTGCGCAGACAATACCGGATTTGAACACAAAAGCGTTATTTGGGAAGAATTTTGTGTAAAATTCAATAACCGGAATGCGTTGCGGTTATTGACGGCCGATTGAAACGAAATTTTGCAAGATGATAGTTTGTGTTGAGACGAAGAAAACGCTAAAATAACTTCTGAATTTGTGAACTTCTGCAGCGTGGGTCCGCTACATCTCCTACAAGTAGATATCGGCAATGCAAACAAAGCTCTTTGAAAGTGCTGTTGAAGACGATAGCACCCACGCTGTTCTGGTCTAACACCGACGAGCTGCGACCAAAATTCATGCCCTTCTAATGTAATCTCGATTGTTCTTCAATTTGCAGAATTTAAGGCCAATTTTGGGAGCTTTGTCTCCTCCTCAAATCCCCGGCCTTTGTCTTCCTCTCCCCCATCCCATTAACCACTCGGTTGGTCTCATTGCGTCGTCGTCGTCCTCGTCGTTGTCGGATAGCCGGCGGTCTGTAATTAAGATGTGGATCAGTGACGCGCGCGAAAGCTTATCGACGCCGCGATCTGTGAAATTCGCGCAATTGCAGCCGGTCGGTGTCGGAAACGGCGGCGAGCTGTCGGAAGGAACACTTC
This sequence comes from Steinernema feltiae, assembly GCA_007213375.1. NCBI lineage: Eukaryota > Metazoa > Nematoda > Chromadorea > Rhabditida > Steinernematidae > Steinernema > Steinernema feltiae. The sequence continues at coordinate 58,443 of MQUG01000516.1, read as the reverse complement.
AAGCCGCCGACAGGCCGTGGGCATATGGCCGCGACCATCCAACAAACGCGCGCGGGTGGACGGCGGATTGTCTGTCGGGCAGCAAAGTGGATTAGATGCGTCGGAGGGTCGGAAATTAATTGACCGTTGCGATTTCATTGGCTTCTTTATGGGGTTCGTTCGATGAGCTTCGATGAGCCGCCGATCAGAGGCCAACGTCGGAGCGAAATGAGGCGGAATCAGCGCCACATCAAGGTTGTCAGTAAATCTCTTTTTTGCTTAAACTACGGTAGCTTCAAAGTGCCAAATTGAGATTTTTGCTTATTTCTCAGCTAAAATACCAATTTGAAACGTTACTAGCCTACTACGGCCTCTCAAATGAGCCAAATTTCTCAATTCATGTCCAAGGTGTCAAGATGGGCGCACTTTGAGACGCAGCCGGGCGTTTAATAGCGACATTAGTTGATTCCTCGCGTGTTTTTCTAGCGATTCACTTCGAAATGATGGCATTTGAGGGATTGCCAAGACTGCAGTTTGCGTCTTTATGTGTATTTGTGGTGACGGCTTTGTCTTTGCAGAGATTCATCGATTGTTGACTTGGATTTGATTGCAATTGTGATTTTTTAAGCTACACCCAACGATTGACAGTCTTGGTACGTCTCGTGCAGTCGGATTTTGCTGTTTAGGTTAGTTACAGTGTCCTGTAAAGCTCAAACAAGCCAAAAACAGCGGTTTCTATTGACTACAAGGACGCTCCATGCATTCATCAAATCTACGGTAATTCACTGATTTTCAGTTGTCGTTTCATTGTTCGCTCAACGTATTATCGCTGGTCTCACTTTTGCAAATCAAGATTTTGAGCCAAATGATCAATTTGAGCCGTTCCTACACTGATTACAGACACTTAAATGGTCCAAGTTTGGACATTTTCTAAATTCCTATTCAATCCCTATAGTCCATTTCTCGCAAACTTGTGCCTGGATACGGTAGGGCACTCCAGCCTATTCGTTACAAGACCGAAACTAATCGGAGAGGAACCGTGTGAAATGGCTGATTTCGGCATTTTTGTGCGATTCTGACAGTTCCATCCTGTTCGTCGACCTCGAATTGCCACCAGGCGGTCATGAAGCCAAATTTGGAATTCCAAATTAGGACATTCTCTCAATTCCTATTCCATCCCTATTTTTTGGCGATTTTTCTCTAAACTTCAACTGTGAGACAATTTCCTGCTTTGTCACTCCGCAAACAGCCCCTAATCTCAACTCTCAACACCTCTCGCTTGCTCATCTCGAGCTGCTTGCTTGCACCATCCACCCTGTTACGTAACACTCCCTCCATCTCTCTCTCTTCTCTTCCCAAACCAACAATTACGCATGGGCATGTGCGCCTCCTCTTCCCACCAACAACGGTCAGTTGTCAAACATCTGCCTATGAAAGTGACTCAATCGCCTCGCGCACTCGGTCGTTCAATGAGGCGTTCACATCGATCAACTCGCCTGAAAACAGCGACCACCCACCCACACGCACACGCACGCAATTGGCTCATTCCTTAAAGCCATGCATTTGCAAATAGCGCGTCGCGTTGTCACCAAATGCCGGGGAAGGCGATGACTCACGCTTGTGGACTGTTTTGAAATGACTTTCGCCTAGCTGCTTGCCCTGGCCGGCTCATTCAGCAAACACCCGCGCGCGCATCTTCGTTTCCGCCGCTCTGACTGTTTTGATGTCTTCTTCCGCAGGCTAACGGTCGACCGACCGACGGACGATAGGCTAATCTAGCGGCGGCCCGCACCCAAAGACGTCGCAGCTACGCTTTTATGAGCGGTGTTTCAATTAGCCGCTACGCTCCGCTTTATGTCCTTTGTCTATCGGATTACGGTCCTCCTCAATACGGTGTGACGGTGAGGAGGTTCAGGTGAGGTGAGTCAATGTTGTGGTTTTTGTGGCCGGTTCTCAAGGTTAAGCGCACTTTCCCAAAGTGGAAGTGAGAAACGAGGCTCCATGGGAAGGTGATTCAGGCTTGGAATTACTGTAAATTCGATTTTTGAGATCTAGACTACACGATTTGCCGTAGTACGCGATCTATCAGAACCCTTGTTTTGACAGACTTATATGGCTAGGGCTAACTCTGGGGCTAAAGGACTATTTTAGCTGTAGGTTACGGTAACAGCGCTCTTGTTCGTTCAAATGTGGCATCAGAATCACTTAAACTACCTTAAATCAAGTCTTCTGTGAGCCTTGAAGGGACGCTTTTCAGCCTTCAATCGTTGCCAGAGGAGCCAGAGCCTCATCGGCGGGCCTGTAGACAAACACAATCCCTTAGGTCATCCTATTGATTCAGCTGTGGTTCCATTCCCCTAATCAAACGTCTTAATTAACGCCTCTAACCCCTGCAACCCTCCGATCCCAATATTTCACCCAAAGAACGCGGTTGTAAAACTGTTGTCTGCTGCAACCGTTGCCGCCCGCTTCCCCCGCCGCCGCTAACCCGAACATCGAATATGTACATATTCATTACACCGTACGTAATTTACGACTTTTTTGCGGCGCCGCCAACCGCCATTAGGTCGGCGATTGACCGCCAGCAGGCACCTGTTGCCCTTAGGATCGTCGTCGTCGTCGTCGCGCGCGCAATCAATCGCCGCCTAAGAACTGTCCGACTGTCTGCTCGCTCGATTGCTCCTCGGCTTCTGTTCTAAGCGCTCTAAGCCCCGCGAACGTTTATGCTAATGAGATCGAATTTCAACGCGTCCGCTCTTCGTTGCAAAGTGACATTTCCTTCGTCTTCGACCATCGTCGCCGTCTCAATCTCTCCACAGACAATCAATCATCTTTCGCGCACCCGCGCGAGAGGAAACGAGCAACATCTGCGCGCGCGAGTGGAATTTCGGGGCTTAAAGGGCTTAAAGGGCCACAGACACGTCCAACAGTCGAGAGAGCACAAATCTCTGGTCAGGCGCCAGTTGTTTTAATTTACTGCGCCATTGTTTGCCAACGGCAATCGTTTTGGGGGACGGTAATTGGTGTACGGAATGATTTAGGTCCTAGCAGAGAGCGCGGATTACCATAATTTTGGGTTTATGGTCGGTTGACAGGCAGCCTTTAAGGCGCTCTAGAAGCCCTTTTAGATAAGTTTTGTATCGCTAAGCCAACCCTGAAGCTAAGGGTACAGTGAGCTTACCATTAGATACCACCCAAAACTTGTGTTAAAAGTTGAACTAATAGGCTTAATTAGCCACAGTTTGACTTGAGGAATGCATAGTTGTGGTCCAGTAGAATAAATGATAAAAATCAAACTTTGCAAACTTTTCTCTTGTCGTACTGTCTGCTCTTAAATCCTATTTTGATTCCTAAAATGCTGCTTTTTGGGTGTTTGGCTATCGCACTTTGCTTCTTCCGTCGTCTGATCTACGCCATAAAATCGCAAATCTGGCGATTTTACAGGACGATTGAGCAGCTGAATTTCCCAGTTTTAGACTCAAATTGAGCCTCTCATTCAACACGCTTTAACCTTATGAAAAGGGATACTTGGGTTTTCGCATCCAATTTAACCTCCAATTGATCGAACATCCGCTCTTCTCAAAGCTACTCTAGCTCAAATCACTGTTTAAACCACTACAAATCTGTCAATTCGTTTCCCGCTTCCACCGCTCGCTCGCTCGCTCATATTTGTTTGCGAAAACGTCATGTTTTGCGGTGATTAATAAGACGAACGGCTGCTCCTCTCCGCTCCTGCGGTGAGCTGAGTTTGACCGCGCGCCCGCGCGGCTGTTCCTCCCAAAACTAATCCCTCATCTCTGAAAACCGTCGTTCACCGCTCGCCTCTCGCTTCCGCAACAGAAGCATCAAATCTCGCTCCTCTTTCTTCTTCTTCTCCGCGCGTCTAATCCAATTTGGTTCGATCGCCGCCGGCCACAATTTGCATACGAAACACTCAAATTCTTGAACGTTTCCTCTCGTTCGCGCGCGCGCCCCAATACAACCCTAAAATCACATTGTCGTCGTTTGCTGGCGCTGAGCTGACAATGATGACAGTCGCGCGTTCGGGTTCGATGACGAGTATTAATCACCTGGCGCGGGTTCGGGAGGAGAACGCGAAAGGATTAATTGCTCGCCGACGAAATGGCGGCGTCAATGGCGGCGGTTGGTCAGCGAGCGCGCAGCATACGATTCTTCTTCTTATCACTCGCTGTACTTGTACGGGCGGCTGTGAGAACGATCAGAGAATATTTGGAATTCTTCCGCGCTTCATTCCACGCGTCATTGTGTGTGGGCGGCTGTGTTCTTGTCAACGATCGACCCACAAGGTCTTCTTTGAGTGCGGCGGTAAATGGATTTTGATGATGTAAAGGGCAATCCGCTTTGGATTAGCGGTGTGGAAAACGAGATTCAGTTGTGGTGTGGATTTTGAATTTTTGCTTGTTGGGGGCAGGGAACTGTTTGATGGCGGGACGGTCTACAGGTCGATTGCCTCGCCTATACTATCGGTTTGAATAATTTACTGAAAACTTGTTTTTGGTCGCACTTTTGGTCATATTGGCGATGTTTTTAAGCTCCCAAAAAGCCCAAAAAACCAGGTTAGTTTACGCTATTAACTGGCTTTCCAGTTAATAGCGGGACCTCTCGAGTGGAGCGATAGAAAGCTCAAAATCGCGCTTAGGCATTGCGCTAAAACCTTCAGCTTAAAGCCTAAGCCTTTCATGATCAGCCAGCGGATTACTAATTAGACATTTAAGCTCTGCTAAACGGGATGTCAAGGCAATAATGAGAGCTCAAGATTGGTGATTTTTCCTTTAAAAAATAGCAAAACAGTTTGGGCTGAGCCGGGGATTGATCCCGGGACCTCTCGCACCCTAAGCGAGAATCATACCACTAGACCACTCAGCCATGGCAGGCTATCGGCGAAATTTGGATATATCGCGATCAGCTTCGAGCTCTTTTGTTGTAAAACGTTTTCTATCTTTCCGATCTTCCGGCGGTTCAGTGTTCACATGTCAATATCTCTTGAAAAACTACTTCATTGGCTGTTCTAGCATGTTCTACTTATTCAAATTTTGCTTTTTATGCGACAACAATCCCGTAGAGGCTGTGCGGCGTTCAAAAGACCTTAAAAAGGCTACATTTTCGTGTTTGATCCAACGCTTCAAAGACGTTTTAGAAGCCTCCAAAATTGGCACTTTGCACTACCGTAATCCCACTTTGTCTGACTCGCAACCCTCTCGAATGTATATCGCAACTATCGGAATTCCCCTTCTCCATATCACGTCCCCACTGTGATTAGCATTTAAATTGGATCTACTCGCCTTCTCCTCCTCATCACCACCCCCACCCGCCAACACTCCCTCAAGTGGCTTCGCTCATGTCGAGCGTGTACTGCTGCCGCTGCGTGGTATCTAATCACGCTGATTGTTTGCTTTGTGTTGCTCACTCTCTTCAAGGATTATTGCACCACCACGACGCATAACCCAAACAGCTTGAAACAGATCTGCACTCCGTGCTCTCTCCCTCTCTTCTAGCGCATTGTTTGCGCTCTTGAGAGAAATTACGCGAAAACGAGAGTGGAAATGTTTATATTAAACCGGCGATATTAAGTGCTTTCGCTAGAGGCTAATGCTGCTGCTGCATGGCGCTCTAATCGGCGCCAATGGTCATCGCACACTGGACACCGCGACGTGTGTGTGCATCGACGTTGCAATCTCGTTTGGTCAGTGGCGGTCGCCTGCGGTAACGCCGTCGGTCCTGTTTGTTTACGTAATCGCCGTCGCGCTCAACGCCTTCACGGCGATGTTTTGATTGCGGCGCTAAACGATAGCGCAGCTCCTTTTTCTCTAAAAGAGGCTGATTTTCGTGTCGGCGGCGGTGAAGTGATCGGTTAGGGCCAGTTGGAGTAGATGCGCGAACGGGTCAAGGTTGGCGAAGAGAGAGAGAGATTATACGATTTGTGTGACGGATATGCGCGTTTTTTCGTGTAGTTCTTTGTCGGATGACCTGTTGCTGGAGGTGCAGTTGTGGTGACGTTGTGTGTGGTGAAATTGATGAATTTGGACGATTTTGCGGGCTCTATTGATAGCGTGTGTTCTCTATAAATGCAGATTATCTTCAAAATCAGAGACGAAAGCCTTTTTGAGGCCTAGAAGCACCAGCGACCTAGCCAAATCTCAGTTTTGAATATCAAAAGCCTGATAAGGTCCATTTATAACGTTTTTGGTTAGAATATTACAACATTTGGTCTTAAAAAGGTGCGAAAATGACTTAAATTTCTGAATTCAATAGTTAAATTGTGGCATTTTTTGATACGGTGACCTTCGGTGATGGTTAGCTCCCAAAAACGATTAGATTTCAACCTTTAGACGTTGTATTTGTCGCGTTAAACACACGCATCCGATCATTAGCCGCCATGTGGCCATGTGAGGGGTTACCATCGTGTGTGGTCCAATTTATACCAAAAATCGAGGGCACCACACACATCAGAGATTTCTAAAAACTCTATTTGCTCTTGAAAGCCAAAAAACTCATTCAATTCTATCTAAATTGATCAAATTTGATGTCCTCTTGCCAGCGTACAGATAAACCGAGATTTCAGCTACAGTAGGCTTGCATGCAGCTGCTCAAAAATGCCCTTTTCCCTTCACAAATCAATTCAATAGCCCCCATCTCCGTCCGACCAGCCCTTCATTTCACAAAAAGAAAAACTTCTTCAAACGGATCTTCGCCCGCAATCTGCACTTTCATATAACGCCATAACCACCCGCCAATTCAATCGCCCTCTACGCAATGTAAACAGATGTTTTAGGAGTGTTCGCAAATCCGCGTTCGCTGTTTACATTTTCACTTTTTAAGCCTCAAACGCATTTGTCACTCTGGGCGTTCACTAATCTCTCGGATTACCTCCACCGCCGCAGCCGCCGCTGCTGTTCTTCCTCGCACTTTGCACCCCGAAATCCCAAAGAAGCGCCTCTTTCACGCGCGCTCGCTCGCAGTTCGAGCGGTGACCTTTTGTCAGCCGCGCCGGACGACCATCTGCTCAAAGTGCTACTGGCCTCTCACGCGCGCGCACACTGTAAGTGGCATGACCATTGCGATTCGGAGCCAAATCGCAACATACGTTCGTGTTTTTATTGCTGCTCCTGTCGCATTGTTTCCGTTCCGTGCGACGCGCCATTGACACCTTCGTGAAGTGGCCGGGTTGTGAGTTCGCGTCTGTTGCTCTGCTCTGTTCGGGAGGCGAAAGTTGAATTAGTAATGAGCCGGACCAACTGTGACGACGACGACCAATCGCTGCTGTGCTTTGTGCGTGCGTGTCCCGAAATTGCTAATTGCGGCTCGTTGTTGGGGTTGTGAGACAATTGGTTGTTCCGGAGACTGCGCTATGCGCAAACAAGCGCGAACAAGTGGCGATTTACCGCATTAGGTCGTTTAGAGCGCTAATTTGAGCTAATTTTGTGTTTTGCTTTCAGAGAATCTGGTATTAAGGATAGATTGAGGGGTGCGACGACCAAAAAAGATGCTTTTTGCTTTGAAACCCTCGTTCAAGGTCAAAATTGCTCTTCATGTGTGATTGTACAGTAACCCGATCGAGTCTGTCGGTCCAATTGCCATTTTAGGGTAGTCGTTTTGTGTGAAATGAGCTTTTTGGATTGGATCTTCACATTCTGTACGCTCCGTTGAGCTGTAACGGTTAGATAGGCGCTGAAATCGTCGTAAACTGAGGCCAAAATGGCTTGGATCTAAAATCAAATCCACAAAAACCGACTAAAGGGATCCTCAATTAGCCTACGGTATTTCTCGACTATAGAAGGGTCCAATTCCAGTCCAATTAGTATTGAATTTTGCGATTTTACACTAATCTGGCCAATCCTCCCCTTTTGGAACCCAAAATTGAGATTTTTTACTTTCTGTGTGACAGTTGGCCTAAAACGTTCAATTTCCGCTTTCTTCGCCCTCCAACTGACCTCCTCTCTAACAGCAGCGCGCGTAAACAGTCGTTAATAACCATATGACAGGCAGAGAGGAGCTCCAGCCTAACCCAAACTTCCACCAGCCGTCCGTCCGCTAATTGCGCACCCACTCACCCGTCCAATCGTTTGCGAAACAATCGCCTTTACGCGCACTCCTAACACACACATTACTAGAAAACTTGGCGGCCCTGTCGCTTCCTCTTAACATCTGTCGCGCGCCCGCTCGCTCGCTAATGACGGCGACCATAATCAGATAACAATTTGCTGCTTCTTCCTTTTCGTTCAAACGTCCACACGAGCACGTACAGCCACGAGCAAGAAGAAGCTGCTGCTGCTTCGTCTATCTCCTTTCCCATCGAATTCCTCTCGTCGCTGCATTCGAAATGACCATCGATTGATTGCGCGAACTGTGCCTGCGCCTCACGGTTTCCTTTAGCGTCCGACTCCCCTTTGCTACTTTTTGCTACTTGGGCGGCGCCAGCGCGTCCAGCATTAATCAAAAGCATTTTTCTGGGGACGTTATTTTGTGATGCAAATTGATGGTTTGGGGCTGACAGCGGCGGTTTATTGCCAGCGCGCGCTCGCATTTTAGATGGTCTGCGCCGATGATGATGATGATGTGGTCGCAAAATGGAGAAAAGGAGATTAATTTGTGGTTTGGAGGGTGTTATTAGAGTGGTTTGTGGTCCATTTGACTTGAAAGAACCTGAAGAAGGGCTGTTTACGCGGTCGGTCGTTGCAAGGAAGATGGTAATGTAAAAGAAAATGAATTTTTGAAATTTCGGTTTTGCGAATAGGACAAAATCAAAAGATTCGATTTTTGGCTTTAAATTAGTTGAATTTGGCCAGATTTTGGAAATTTTTTGATCAAATTACAGTGTTTAAAGTGTGTCATTTAGTTTGAGATTCTGGCCAAGACATAAGTCGTGATAGATGGCAGTAGAGAAGCTCTACAGGCCTGTTACTGGGGCTTTTAAGCTCAAATTCCGACCTTGACGTCTGAATTTGCCGTTTCTGTGGCTTCTAAGCGGAAAACCTGAACTTTTCTGGTCATAAGTGCTGATTTTGAGCTGGAACTCTGTTTTAAAATAGGTAAATTCATTGTTCAACTGCTTGAAAACGAGATTTTGAAGATTTTGCGCTATTCTAGGATGATTTTCGATGTAACGGTGGCTTAAATGATCGGTTTTGTGATTGCCAAGTCAACTTTTGTTAATTCTGAAAGCCACAATAGCCTGTTCAACGCTATTTTCGTCCAATCTAACCCTAAAAGACTAACCAATTTCAAATTTTACCTAAAAAAGACCAAAATTTCATATACCCAAAACAGAAAATGTGTTTTCCGCTCGATCCAGACCGCTCTCTGACCTCTCTACCCTAAAAACAACCCTGTTTACTGTGCTTTTGCACGATTTTACAAAAACAAACAAACAACATCCGCCTCGAGCATAGCCACAACATCATTTCCTAGCTGCTGCCCCCTATCAACCCATAACTCGTCACCGCCAAAGTCCAACAGCACCACAAAATCCTGTCAAATCAGCGCTTTTTCAGCACCTCGCCACCTCGTCGTTGTCTTATCATAACGACCGACGCCGCCGCCGTCTTCGGTCCGCGGTGCCTCCGCACTTTCCGCGTCAGATTGTGTTCTTCCATCTCCTTCGCGGCCGATCGTCGTAGCGCGCGCGTTGCGCCACCATTGATCGTGTGTTGTCAGAGACAATAAACGCCGTGTGAGTCAGCCGGCCGATGCAACACGCGGGCGCGGCGTTCCTCGTTCGCCTTCTTCGGGGCCTTCGCTCACTGCTCCTCTCCTCTTCCAGGTGACGACTTCCTGCCGACGGCGATGCGCTCGTCGTCGCCCACCTACGACTATCCGAAGCCCTCGTTCGCCTCGACCTCCAAGGAGCTCGCGCATCAGTGCTGGTACCATGGCAAGATCAAGCGGGTGACCGCTGAAGCGCTTCTAAAGCAAAGGGGCGACTTCCTCGTCAGGGACAGCATCTCCAATGCCGGCGACTATGTGCTCACGTCGCTGTGGAACGGAAAAGCGCTTCATTTTCAGGTCAATCGAGTTCCTTCGTCTCATCAGGGCAAATCGATGTTTACGGTAGGTCTAGAAGAGGAGGGTCACAGAGTGAAAACGTGAATTTCAGTTCGAAGAAGAGCAGTTTGGATCGATTGTTGACTTGGTCGAGTTTTACCAGAGCCATAAGAAGGCGATCACTCTGATGTCCGGAGCACATATCATCAGCCCTGTGCAGAATTCTCAACTTTGCGACGCAAATTTGAACGTTGTGGTGAGTCTTTAACTAAAAATTTAATAAACCATAAAAACAGCTGACATATAGCTTATTTCTGACAATTCGTCGATATGTGCTCGTTTAGCTGATTGGTAACATGCTTACCTGCTGTGCGAAAGGTCACCGGTTCGATTCCTGCAAACTCAAACACATTTTTGATTCCTTATTTTTCAGAATCTCCGGCCTGCCTACTCATCCTCAAGTCTTTCGATCGCTCCCAGCGAACTCGAAGCCAACTACGCGCATGTTCTCAGGCCTGATCTTCAAAAAGGTACCGTAATCATTGATTGTGTCTAGACTGCAATACCAAATTCCAGTTGCGCCTTGCTTCGAACGCTCTCTCAGTCAGCAAGTCGTCCTGAATCAGGCCAAGAAGCAGCTCCTCAAGAAGAACATCTTCACTTCGGAGAGTAACCTGACCGCGAATATTCCCTTCCAGAGCCGAATCACCGGCAGCGTGGCGCATCTGCCGCTCTCCTCGCTCCTCAACCGGCCGCTGCCTGAACCGGTACGATCTCCGACCACAACGATCCCGGAGCAGGAGGACTACTGCGAGATGGACTATGACGCAATGGAAGACCCGACGCCAATGATGATCTCCTCCTCCTCCACCACAGCACCCCCTCTCGCTCGCCGTCAGCGCGCACGAGTCTAATTCACGACGACGACCGCTTTTCGATGGACCTGACCAAGCCGGGACTGTTTGAGAGGAGCGATTCGAGCTTCAGCCTCACTTCAATCGCTTCCGAAAGCGCTGCAGGCATAAATCTCCTCAATCCGTTCAACAAAACGTACTCGTGTCATAACCTGGCGGTCAACCGTAGTCCGCAGAGTCGATTCCGGCTTCCCGCAAGGACAGACTCCGCGCCTAGCCTCCCGCAGCGTCTTAGCTGTGTGAAAGAAGATCTGAGCTCCGTGCGGGACAGCGCCTGCGTCCCTGATCATCAGGACTACGATCTGCCGCAGTATTCCACACTGCGAGTGGACAGAGCGACGAGTCTGGTGGACACGCAGGCCTTCCGGAGCCTCTATCTGAACAAGGCGACCCAGCAGCCGCTGGCAGACCAAGTTGTGGAGACGGTGAGGGCGCTTCTGCACTCCACAGACCCGGACACGCTCGCGATGATGATCTGCCACGAGGATTGCCGCATTTTGAGGCTGAAAGAGCCGATGCAATCGTGTAGATCCGGCGACAATGGCTTGGTGTTGATCTTGCTGCCGCACGGAAACGCGATTCGCAATGATCTCATCGAAAGGTACCGTAATCCTTTCTTCTCGATGCTAATTTTGGTCGCTTTCAGAAGTCGCTGTCTTCAATTCACCTGCCTTCTGACCATCCTCAAGTGCAGAAACTCGCAAGAACAGGCCAAGATACTCGCCTCCTACATCCACATGGCGAAGAAACTGGTCTTCGACCTCGGAAACGCGTTCGCTTTTGTCAACATCATGAGCGCGCTCTGCTCCAAGCAGCTGGAGAGCCTCCAAACGATGTGGTCACTCCTGGACGGCGATGCGCTGCGCTCCTACGAATCCTACTTGATTCCGGCGCTGAAATGCATCACAAAGACCGGAAAACTGCCTTCCGGAGCTAAATCCTGCGTTATTCCCTTCGTGCAGCCGATTCTCGAGCTGATGTCGAAGAATTTCGCGTGCAACGATCCGCTCTACTTTGACAATAGCTCCATCTCCACGGAAATTGGTAAATACGCCCTAATCAGACCTATTCATACCAATCTATGCACTCTAGATTCCCTCTGGAAATGGCTGGAAATCGCGCGGGAATGGTCGAGTCAAGCGGCGCAACTCAGAGAAGCAGCGAAAGAGCGGTACGGTCGATCGACGTCCCGCGATGACAACATCTTCGCCACGGAGTTTATGATGCGCTTTCTGTTCGGCAATCAAGCCTCCAACATCGACGCTCCGGTGCGATATTCCAAGATGCGTCGTCTGGCCGACATGCTCAGTCGTCAAGCAGTCCGCGTTGTTTAGTTTTCCCGCTCAAAGTGTCACTTCCCGGTTGTCAAATAGTCCCCCTGTATAGAGTCTCGCCGTGTACATATAGTTCTACGCCGTATTTGTGCATAAAATACGTTGAATTCGGTGGATCTCGCTTCATTCCCCGACGACAAAAACACATCAAGCGTTCCTCTCCCAATCGAAATGCTTCTCAAAGTCGACCTTCTCCGCGTTGCAAACCGCCATCAGCGCATCACGAATCGCTTTGTAGTTGGGCGCGTCGAAGAAGTCGCACTCGTCAATCTTCTTGCAGGCCATGATGAGGCAGAATGGAGCCTTCGCTTGAGTCACGATCCTTGTTGGATCCTTGAAGAACGCATCCTTCAGTCGGAACGCCTTCGCTTGGTCGTCTTCGTCCCAGGGAAGAGCGCGTTTGTTGAAGAATTCCAGGCACTAAACGTTGATTTGGAGCTCGAGCCCAGCAACCGCTTGCTTACCATGTAAATCCACGATTCTACGTCGTCCCTCTTCGATTGCACCATCCCTTTGTGGCTTGTCCGCGAAGCGTAGGTCACCGTTCCGAGGAATGAGTACGACGATTCCCTGAATCTACAATTAGAGAATTCGGAAATAGGCAGCCTTACTTTGGCAGCTTGTCAGTGGGGTCTGGCGCAGCGCAGCACATTCCAAAATCGGCCAGATAAATCAGCTTCTTTCCGCGGAAACTGGTCAGAAAGTTCTCGGGCTTCACATCACGATGAATGAGTCCAACACGGTGAAATTCTTCGATTGCGTCGAGCGCGTGCACGCACAGGCGCAGAGCCGTGTGATAGCTGCAAATGCATAAATTAAACAAATAATTAATTGATCTAAATATTACTTCGGCTTGTACTTCTTGAGCACGTCATCCAGCGATGGACCGGTCAGCGTCATGACGATGAACCGCGTATTTCCCCGCACTCCATTCTCGAACATGTTGATCAAGTGCGGGAAGCCGTCCGGATTCTTCTTCTTCTCCTCGGCGATGCGCTCGAACACGAGCACTTCGGGTTTGTCCTGTTTCTCCTCGCCCGCCTTCACAGGCTCCGTCTTCATCGCGTAATCGCGCATCGCTTGATCCTTTGCGTGGTACACTTCGCCGTAGCCGCCGGAGCCGATATGACGAACGATGGTGTAGATTGTGCCGGCCTGTGAGCGGAATTTCGTTCCCACAGTCATCGCGTTCGGATTGCGCCCGACGGTTTTACGCTTCGAGCTTCCCGGCTTCCGATTCGGCATCGGTTTCGTGTCAAACTCGATGATTCCATCGTCGTCGAGCGTCGCATCCGTCGTGAACATTGGGCGATTCTTCAGATTCTGCAGAAATCCTTTCTTTCCTCGCCGCGGATCTGAAATTCCCGCGATATTTTCGACACAAACAGCGCGCGTGCTCACCTTTGTTGGTCGATCCTCCAGGCCTCGCCTTCGCTCTGCCCTTGTTCGAGCTATTTTCCGGCAAGCGGGGCTTCCCGCGGAGACTTCCATTCCCGTTGCCATCGGGCGCGGCCGTTTGCTGAGGCGGTGCGCTGGGATATTTCGGCGACGGAGATGGTGAAGACAGAGGCGCTTGTTGTGTCACGGGTTGAAAGGCCGTGCGCACGCTGGCATCCCTCTGAACTGTTGGACGTCGTGCAGCCATGCGGATCGACCGGTGTTCTTCGGTTTAAACTCCTTTCTGACTGCTTGCTGCAGCGGTTACAAAGCAGAATGACTGCGCTTGAGACGTCGGATGGTTTTGGTCTGATTCTGCGAAGGGAATGTGCCCGGAGCAGACTGCATTTGTGCTCTGCATTCAGAAAAGCGCCTCGGGAAGCAGAAGGGCGACGGCTGGCGCTAATATTTTTCGGTTTTCTGTTTTCAAAAGAGATCATGAGCAGACTTGCCTGAATCAATTTGATTTCGCGGAATTTTGGTGAAAATACAAGTATGGGAAATAGCATTCGGTCGTGTACAGGTTGAACGACACGCTGGTTCCCGAAGAGAAAGATTGAAGTGCATCGTCGCGTTTGGCGCCATTTGTAAATCATGTTTTAAATATCCTCGTGCGTAATACGTGATATTTCTGTTGTAAATGTATGCGGTCCCATCTATGGAGTGTTTAACCAACGTTTGCTGTGATATTATTAAGTTGTTGCATTCCAGATAGCATAATGATCATCCCGGTGCGCTGTTTCACTTGCGGCAAAGTGATCGGAAACAAATGGGAGAGCTACCTAGGACTGCTACATAGCGACCACAACGAAGGTGACGCGCTCGACCTCCTGCGTCTCCGCCGTTATTGCTGCCGACGAATGCTGCTCTCTCATGTCGACCTCATCGAGAAACTCCTCAACTACCATCCCCTGGAGAAATAAGAAAAGTAATCGTTTTGCAGTTTGTTATTTGTTGTTGGTATTATTTGTACACTCGTCATTAAACGTTGTCCCGCAGACCGGGTATTTGGGCACCAACACAGGTTCAGTTATTGCATTTTACGGTCTGAGTAGCGGTCGCTTGCTTCGGCGATGTGTTGTATTATGCGTAAACATTTGGCTGAGCCGGAGGTGGCGAAGAATGATGCGTCAAAAGCGAATGAGTTCGTTGCTGAGCCAGAGAAGACGAAGACGCCGGTGATGGCGACTTCCACGAGTCTCTCGAATGAAGCCGTGCTACAAACTGCTTCGGGAACTTGTGAGGACGATGAAGTCAAGAAAACTGAGGTGAGCAACGCTAGAATCAACAGAAAGTAATGCTCCTTGCAGGAAGTCCTTGTGACTCCTCCAACAAACGACTTGAACACGAGGACGGGCAGTTCTCTGGAAGAGAAGAAACCGGTTGAGCGAATGGCGAAGCGAGAGATCAACAGCGAGCGGAATCGCTACGACCCGGGCTACAAGACGTTGCCGACGTCTTCCGAGTGGGCTTCGGATTTCGATCCGAATAGCGTGGAAAATGTAGGCGATTATCTGGGCGTTTGGCTACATTAACTCCGAGATTTCAGTCTAAACGTAATCGCACGAGATCGGACGTCCCGATTAGGAAGAAGAAGAAGCTTTCCAAGTGCAAATAAGTTTATAATATTCGAAAATAAACATGTTCTAGAGTAGTTTCTACTGTTATCGTTCCTGTTGCGTATGTATTGGTTGTGTTATAATTATCGGCAAATTAACCTCTGAAGAATTTGCGTTTCTGAGTTCAGAAGAACGATCGTGCGCATGTGTCGCTGTCAGGAGCGCTTCAGATAATTATCTGTGGACCTGATGCTGCGCTAGAATCCTCTCATTCAAGCTTGGTTCAATGATAAATATTTCAATTTCAGGATTTATTTCATTTAAAATACTCATTCTACAAATGCTTGAAAACCGTCGAAGCAGAGGTTGCTCTCTGAATCCTCGTGGAGAGGGAAACACCGGTAGTTGTCTTCTTCACGTCGTAGCTCGATTTCTCCATCTGATTGAAGCGCGAAAAGAGGCGCCCGCGGAGGTAGCGAATCTGATTCTGCTGCCTGTTGATTTCGGCCTTCAACAGTCGTAGCAACTTGCGACCTTCGGTGCTCTGGATTTCATCCGAGAAGACCATCGGCTCCGCTTTGACCTTTTTGGGGGCGTCCGGGGATTCGGTCGTTTGAAGCCGGACTTTGAGATTTTGAATTTGCGCATGATTGAGCGCGATTTTCGCTTTGAGGCATTTGACATCTTCTGGATCGGGTGCTTTGTCAGAATGCACGTCCTCCGGTGAAGCGGAATACGTCTTGGTGAGGTCAGAAGTGGTTTTGGCACTCTTGGAGAGAGGTTTCAGCTTCGGCGCTTCAATAATAGGAGGTAGTTTTGTGTTTTGCGCTTGCGGTCGAACTTCTGTAGTCGATTTCGATGATTTGAGCATCGTCTTCTTCGTTTCCACCTTCTTGTTCTCTTTCGTTGGAGCAGGATCGCGGCGAACGACCTGTTGGAGCTTCCTCAGGACCGTTCTGCAGCCGGAGGTCTTCTTTTGCGGATACGGCGCGGCGCGGACATCTGAAGACGATTTTGACGATTTCTTCGCCTCGACCTTCTCGTTTCGCTCTTGCAGAACCGGCAACGTCGACATTTTGCTACTAGAAGCGAGCTTCTTCTGGAAAGGACGCAAATCCACCGCTGATTTTGAAGATTTAGTCAACGATTTCTGGATTACCAGCGGCTGCTGCGGCTCCATTCGTGATTTTTGTGAAGCGGTCGAGTGTTGGAGCTTCTTGGGAAGCGAAGATGCCTTCAGCGGCGGCTGGGAATACGGAGCAGAGCGAATATCAGAAGCAGATTTTGACGATCGCAGTGCGGTCATCTTGGGCGACGCCTTCTCGAATAGCACAGCGGTCTCATCCAACGCGCCATCAGCTCCGGAGACGACCTTTCTGGTGACGGTCAGGCCGAGAACGCTGTCGGCAGCGTGGATGCGAAGCCTCGCGGCCTCGGTAATTGACTGAAGTTCGCGGAGCGCAGCAGCATTTCGGTTGATTCGATCGTTGATGGACATAGCCGCTGCAGCTGCTGTTCTTGGTGAGGCTGATTTTGCGCGGGACACTTGGTTGGAGGAGGAGACGAGCATGGCGGTGCGATCGATTCGTTGACGTACGCCGCCGCGGCCTCCGATTTGACAGTTTATGCGCGCGTAAACTGACGCCTTGACGCAGTGCCTAGTTCCTATGCATTACATTCGAAGACAACGACACAGCCGCCATAGCTCAGTCGGTTAGAGCGTGGGTCTAATAAGCCCAAGGTCGCAGGTTCGACCCCTGCTGGCGGCAAAGTTTTTGCTGTTTTATTGCTACACGTTGCTGTGACATTGGTTTCCGTGTGACATCCGTGTGTTTACACACGGATCAATGAAAGGAATAAGCAGACCTATAATAAGAAAGCTCGGATTCAGATGCGCATCGCATTTTTGGGTGTTTAATAAATTTCGCACGTTCGTTTTCGCTCCGAATATGTTCGATTGGAATCGGGATTTTTCATGAATTTCCTGGTAATTCCCTCGCTCGGGAGTAAGATCGTTGTCCATCGATACTTGCGGCAGGTTTGGAACGCCATTTTGAGTCGATTGGGTGAGGTTAAATTGTTCGGGATAATCGAGAATAGCTGGCGAACCGATTGTGCTGGATCTGGAGCGTTTCGTGACAATTTCGTCGTTCAGGCGACGCTCTCGTTGCTGGAAACTGAGGAAACCGGTCGACCAGATTGTGGCGAGCTGTTTAAGCCTAAATCGTGCGTTCCTCAAGCCGTGTTTGGTGTCTTTACTGTCCGATATTTGATCTGAGCTTGCGGGCAACGCTATTTGGCCTGAAATCCATGCTAACTTTTAATGATTGATTAATTTCAGATTCAAACAACCAAATGGAAGGATCCGCATCTCAATCGGGACCAGTCGTATTCGGCCCTCCAACGAGCGCAGGCGGAGGACGGGCACCAACGCTTCAGCCGACGCCAACCAGCAGCTATCAAACGAAAGAAGTCGTTCTCTACGGAACCATCATCGATCCGCACCTTGATTTGATGATTCAAAGGCTGAAAGGCCTCTGCGATCCAGGAATGATACAGTTTCACGAGCATGAAATGGTCCTGAGTCTGAGAACTGGCCACGATCCCGACGTCACTGTGCGGATGCGAAGGAAATACAAGGATGTTCATCATAACGTTATTTTGGCCAACACGTGGCATATGCGGTAAGTGCTTTTGTAATTTGTCAGGCTTCTGCATTTCTCCTGTGCAGATACGTCGGTGGGCCAGAGCCGGACGTCCAGTGCCCAGCGATTGTACGGAAATGTATCGACTCGTTAGTTACAACCGCCCCACATACGCCGATGATGGATTTTGTGAAATCGCTGGGATTGCGAATGGATTTCGAGTATCTGACAAAGGTAGGAGGTGGTGATGAGTACGGTAATCTATAGTTCTATTATAGGGCCATCTTTTCACCAAAGGCAACGTCAAGGTAATCATTGAACACATCCAGAAGACGGAACAGCCCGGCTCATACAAGGACCACGACTTGAAGCTGATCTCCGAGTATCACCTAATCACGTTGACCACCTCCTTGCCCGAAAGCGCTGACTACAACGCGGCCGCCAAGTATCTCCGAGAATTCGCCGATCAGCTAACTCCGCTTACAGTGATGGAGAAGACCGAGTACTGGAAGAAGAATCCCCATTCTCTCTAATCTATTTCGTAGTTGTCTTTCCGGTTGGTTGTTTTTGTAAATTTCAGTGACTTTTGGTCCTTGCCGTCACGTGTAGGCAGGAAGACTTGATGCATCGTCATGATTAATCCGCACAAAGAGGATGGGATGCCGGAAAGCCGATTGCAAAGCCAAAAAGAGCTTGTAGCCGCAAGATCAACGGAAGCAGGATAGAAGCAGATTTGCTCCATTTTTTGCCTCCTCAGCTCGAAAACGTCATCCTCGGGCTCCGCGATTAGAAAATGCCTCTGAACCAAATAATTTCGCATTTATTCTTCCAACAAAAGCAGCTGTTTTGGTCATTGACATAAATTTCAGTCACCAGCTTCTTGACCGCGTTGCGCACCTCATTTCCATCCTTCAAAGCCGAGCCTCGAAATACCGGCAATCGGAGATCTGACAGAGGGATTTGAGAATCGGAATCGGCGAAGTCATTAACGAACACCACAGTTGGCTGCTTGGAATCTTGGAATTGAATGTGCTCTTCGTCGGAAGGCCTGACGACAACGATCGTGCCGCAATGATCGCGGAGTGAAGTCGGATCTTCGAAGATGCGAATTACCATCCGCTTCCGTTTAATCTCAAACGGCTGCGTGCGATAAACCTCCTCGTAGGGGTACTCATCATCATCGTATCGCTGGAGCTGAACGCTCTTGTCGCCTGTCAGCAGGCTGCGAATGAGCGTCGTTTTGCCGGCTGCCCTCGCGCCAATGACCCTAACTGAAATCGTTTCCCCCTTGGTTGATGATCGGTCACTTTCACCGAAAACTCACTGTTCACGATTCGATCGATCGGCGGCGATGATGACATTACAACACACTGAGAGGAGCTGTAAAAGCGAATGTTTGAATTTCGTTTCTCTCCACTCGCGGTCCGATATGGGGGGAGGGGGAGAGGGCGAAGAACGCGCGTGTAAACAAAAACACTTACGCGTCGTGATCTGTGATTGATAACGCGGTACGTCGATGCGGTTGGCATAATAGCGCAGCAGCAGGGCGCGCGCTTCCATTTAACTGCTATGTATTACGGTAATGCCAACGCCGCTGGTGCCGATCGCGTGCGCATTGAAAAGTGCGACCAGATGTGAGGGTTTTTTCGTATCTCTTTGATGCTATCATGCGATTCGCGTCTGAAGACGCGTCTCGATTTATGGCGCTGGCCATTCATAAAGTTCAGATTTAGGAGGACCTCATCGAATAGCGAGCGCACTGTCAGCGCTGTGTATTTGTATTAGTTCTGCTCCAACTAACGAAACGACATCTCTATGCACGCATTGCTGATGTTATTAGTTGTTTTTCGTGTTTTTTCGACGCGCAGAATTCGAATTCCAACACAAATAACGTGTTATTTACACCAAATGGTCTTGGCGCACGTTGTAGGCCGTAAATCACAACTTCTTGGAGTTGTTTTTTAGTGATTTTTGCGATACAACGTGAAATTGCGCGCGGCCACACACCCCAGAGGTTCCCGCAGTGCTATTTCGCGCCTCTTGTCTTAATTAGCGCATGCTTCAAGCCACTGCACACGCAAAATGTGGATTTATCGCACATTGTGAGTCATTACGGTATCACAGCATCTTGCAGTCTGTCTGTTTCAGGAAACAATGCGATCGCATTGCAAAATTATCGTGCCAAGACCGCTTTTTCCATATTTTACGTTTAAATTGCTCTCTGACCTTGAATCATCCACGTATTTCCGTGTATCTCTGACCTTGGCGCAATCAGGATTCACCATATGTTAACAAAAAGGCTGAAAACCAGCTCCGCCATCACGCTGGTGCTTCCACAGATCAATATTCATATCTAAATATCAAGTGCAACGTTCTTGATACGATACAATTCGATTCTGTAGCGTTCACACCACTAAAACCCACGCGTAAATGCCACCAAACCGTGAACGTATGGTCACGCACTCGTGCGCACGGCTATTCCCGGGAACAGCGACGTTTCCCATCCCGGCTTTGTCTTTGTCCGCCTCGCATATATTCATAGCTCTTTGTAGAACATTTTTGGATTAAATTCTGGCGCTTTGCCTACTTGGCGTCGCCAGAAAAGCTAGCCGATTACAGCGCTCTATTATATCAGCTGTTCTATATCAGCTGCATCCTATACGCTGGGGAGAGTTGAACTTTGACCGACAGAAGAGAAGGTGAAATCCAATCTTTTACAGCACTACGTAATGCGATGCAATTCTCACTTCCCTAACACACGAATACTATGCATCAGCTATGCATTCGCACCGCATAGCAAATTCTATTGTTTTTTGCTTTAGCTAACGCGCATGCGCTCCGCTTCCGCAAATCGCCGTTGCCGTCCGCAGAGGCCAATGTCCTTTCCCGAACGCGGATCCCCCATCGGGTCCATCTGTCGTCGCGGCGGGTCGAATTTGCACATAAGCACCCCCGACAGCAGCATCTGTTAACGCGATCGATTCGCATTCATCGCAGTTGGCCCTCGCCGTCGTCCGGCAGCGTGCCGCGCACGCGCTCGCCTTGTGGTCAGTTTTTCACACCGCCGCCG
Organism: Steinernema feltiae; assembly: GCA_007213375.1. NCBI lineage: Eukaryota > Metazoa > Nematoda > Chromadorea > Rhabditida > Steinernematidae > Steinernema > Steinernema feltiae. The sequence continues at coordinate 37,503 of MQUG01000516.1, read as the reverse complement.
CCGCCGCCAGCTGTCTGGGGCTCCTTCAGTCGGTCGGGTCGCGCCTCACAGGGCAGGCCGGGCAGATTTGTGCCAATGTCGCGGCGGTGGTCCGAGCACGAGCACGAGGCGGCGAGTGCATCCCGGAGAGGGATCGCGGCTGCGGCGACGGACGGCAGGAGTAAAAGTTATCGATCGACGTTCGGCGGCGTGTTTTTTTCCGCTCGCCGTCTCGCTCCCTCCGTCTTCGCTTCGCCGTTTGCGCTCGCGCGCGCTGAGCCGAGGACGCGCGCTATTCGCCGGGGTCGCCGCATCTTCTTTCTTTTCTCGTCGCGTTCTTTTCTTCTTTTCGCAAAAATTTCCCCTTCGACGACGTCGTCGTCACTTTCCCCTCCCGGCGACGACACTGACGACGGCGCAGATGCAGCGGAATCGCCTATAGTTCGTCGTCTTCCGTCGTCGTCGTCGTTCTCCCTCTGGGGCGGAGCCTTCGCTCCTCGGTTTGTGTTTCCATGTTTTTGTGGATCACACACACGTACACACATACACGCAATCGATCGATTTTTGCATAGTTTTTTCGCCATGAGGCATTTTCGCACCGTCGATTAGTTTGTGGCCTCCGCGCCACCACCGGCTGGGTGGAGGTCACGCGCGCTTTTTGCTCAACTCGCCGAATGCACACGGAAAGTGCTCTGCGGAATGGTTGCTGGGCGCATATCGATTGCGAAATTATTGTTTGTCCACTGTGGGAGCCGCTTCAAATCTAATTTAGAGTTTTCCCTGCTCCCGAAGGGTGTTCTGGGCCTCAATCGTGAGAGCGCAAATGCTTCCTCATGAGCTAGAGATCGCGCGAAAAAGCGTTTTAATGTGCGAGATTTATGGTGATGATCGCGGTTGAGGAAGGAACGCACACTCTGCGCTATGTGTTTAAAGTCGATTGATTGCCTGATAAACGGCCCTTCCGTAATTCGTTTTCAGTGTTTTCCGCGTCTGTGTAACCTTTAATTCACTTGCTGTGAGTTAAACCCGCTCACGCAAGGTAAAAGGCTAACTAAACGCGAATTTCTTTGTCATTTTCCGTTAATCTCTGGTGGTTTCATTATTCATCTTGTACTCTACCCCCGCGCGGATATATCGTGACTTTCGCGGCGCGTTTGCGTGTTGATTTCCCGTGCTCTAACGCTTGACCGTTTTCCTTCCCAGGGTATTCTGCCAAAGAAGAAGAACTGCGCTGCACCTGACGACTGATTGCCTTCCATTTTAGTCTTCTCTGTGTATCATATTCGTCGTTTAATAACTTCTTCGAAGAACCCCAAACCCACGTGACTCATCGCACATCCACTACAGGAAGAACTCATCGGAATCCTCCTCCTCGCGGCGCTGAGATATTTGTATTCTGAAATCTCGTGTTCGGCGCGAGAGTGAAACTTTCAAGATTCCTCCTCCTTCATTCACGCATTCTGACTTCTCCCTCTCCCTTTTCGAAAAGCTTGATTGTGAATGTCGTCAGCCAGAGGCGCTGCGGGCGCTAACAAGCCCAAACTTCACAACGTAAATAACGTCTATAGCGGAAAGAACAACGCGGCCAACCGGGCCACCGGTAAGCATGCGATGTGCGTGTTTGAACTAACGCGTCTCTATTTTCAGGCCCCAACCGGTATGGCGGCTTGCAGAGTATCGGAAAAGCTTCTGTCGTGCGGCGCATGCCTCCGCCCGCGTCTTTGCCTTCTCTGAAGTCTGAATATCACGGTAGTCATATTAATATTGTCCCTGTGGGAAGTACAGGATGGAACAAGGCGAACACCGCTTCCGACCCGGCCATCAGCACGGTAAGTCGCATTACAATCCTTTTTAACGCCAGGGCAATTTGCAGAAAGCAGCAGCGGTCGAAGCCAATGGCTCCACCACGACAGCAGCGAAGGTCGTGTCAACGGGTTCAACATCTACAGCAGATATGCGACCGGACTGGGCGAAGAGCGCCTCTCAGGCGGAAAATGCTTCGAACGCCGAGTCGCAAGCGCTCTCCGCTCCGAACAAAACGCAGTCGACCGACTCGGCTCACAACTCCCCAGCCTCGGGCGCATTGGCGGACGACAGCTCCGACGAGTCGACCGCACCGATCACGCTCAATGTGGGCTCCGGAGGGGCTGGCTACATCGGCGTGAATACGCGAACAGCGCCTCGTGTGCCGATTCCCACAAGAATGAGCGGCGGATACGACGCGCAAGCGAGCGAAAAGTACAAAATCGCGAAGCGCGGAATGTTCAAAGAGGAGAGCAATGCTCAAGAGCTTGCTCAGGACACGGAAGATGCAGCTATTGCTGCTCAGGAAAAGGAGAACGAAGACGGTAAGTAGTTCCTACTGATTCGAGCTCCCTAAATCCTCGTTTTCAGTATCCGAATTACAAGAGAAACCGGCGGAGAACAGCAGCGGCCCTGCTGCCGCCGCGACGTCGGTGAATGTCGTTGCTCCGATGCCACCTCAACAGGCGCAAACCGCTCCGAACGTTCCGCCCCAACAGTCGACCAACCCTGCGGCAGCCGAGCGTGCTCCTTCTGCGCCGGAAGCTTGGACTACGGGTTCCCCAGTGCCACAGCAACAGCAGCAGCACCAGGCGTCGCAACAATACGTTCCAGCCCCGTATCCGCCGATGCAGCAGCAACCGGGCATCGGAAAAGGGTACGGAGACGAGCAGCATCGCTCTCATCCCCTGCAGCAACAGCAGCAGCAACCGATGTACTATCAGCAGCAGCATGGGGGAGGCGATTCCTACCGTCATTCCCACCTGGCTGAACAAGCGCCACCGCCGCCGCAGCAACAGCAACAAGGAAACCGAATGTTTGACTCTCGAGGGTCCGAATTCAGCAACGACTATCGCAAGTCTCAACCTCAGCAGCAGCAGCAGCAGCAACAGCAGCCGCCACAGGATTGGCATCGTCCACCGCCGCCGGAACGATACAACTCGTTCGAAGGCTCACGGAATCCGAATGAGCCTGACGGCATGGGATGGTACGATCATCCGCAACAGCCAATCTATCGTAACAACTACGGTAGTGGATGGCAGCAGCCAATGGTGCCACAACCCCGTTATCCTCAGGCTCCTCCGCAGGCCTCCCAACAGAACGGAACCGCTGCATGGTACACAACTGCCGTGCCGGGACCTCCTCAATTGATTCCTGTGGATCAACAGCAACAGATGATGGTAAGGATTGCTGCCTGTGACACTGTACTAACTTTAGCGTATTTGTGTAGAAGGGTCCGCCGATGAGAAACGCATATCCCCCGCAACAGCTCCAGCAAGGACAACAGCAGCAGCAACCACCACAACAACATCAACAACAGCAACAACAACAGCAGCAGCATGCACCGCAGCACGCGATGCAGCGTCGTAGCTCGCAATCCTCGTTGGATCAACCGCAACAGGAATACGTAGCTGACGAACCCTCACGCTCACTCCAGCAGGGCCAGGAACGCGAAGCCGCCATTGAGCGGAGCCGTCAGAAGCGCCGTGTTGGAAACAACACTCAACAGAACGACTACAGGCAGTCCTCATTCGAGATCGACAGCTCCTACGGAGGACACTGGAGCGCTCCATCCAAGGACAATCGTCAGGATCGTTCGGATCGTTCTGATCGTCAGGACCGCCATCAAGATCAGCGCTCGTCCAAGCCTCGAGGCTCCACTCGACGCAGCGACGGATCCGATTATGTCGCCGAGGGATTCAAGGTGCTCCAACGACCACCCACTCAGGAGAATATCGATGAGTCGCCCGCTCATTCGGGCGTTCCGGTCATTGAGGATGACGACGAGAACGGTATGTTAAGTGTGCGTAATCGTTTCCAATAATTGTTGATTGTAGAAATCCAGTTGAAGAAGCTTCCCAAGACCGGCAAGATCACGAAACGTGAATCTCGTCAGAACAAACAGAGCGGAGACAAGCAGAACGCCGCCCCCAAAGAAACTTCGACCGATTCATCAAAGGATTCTGCGAATCGCTCTGAATCCCCCACGAAACCGGCGCCCGTGCCTGTCGACAATATTTGGGAGCGCAGGCTCGAGGAACGTGAAAGCGCTGAGCGCGAAAAGCAACAGCTGAAGCTTCAGCAGCAACAATCGAAAGGCAACCGACGTGGAGATTCCGATAAGCGAGGAGAATCCGCCTACTTCGACGACGACTCGCATCGATCGTCGAAGCGCGGCGACCACAAGACGAACAATTCGCGAAGAGGCGCTTCTACAGGCGCAGGCTTGTCTCGTGGAGGAGCCCGAGGTGGCAGTTTGACGCAGAAGGTCCGCACCGAAAGAGCCGAGCGAACCGAACGACCTGAACGAGCTGAAAGAACCGAGCGAAGTGAACGACCAGAGCGCCCCGAACGCGAGTCTCAGCCTGATTTCGGTGACAACTTCTCGAACATGGGCGAATTCCACGTTGAAGACACGGTGCACGATACGTCCGCCAAGCCGAAGAGGCCGGAACGCAAGCCGAGAGGCATGAGCAACGGAATCATTCATCGTGGCAGCGGTCGGAAAGTTCTTCTGCCTGATCCGGTTGACGTGAAACGTTCGAATCCGGAAGAGCGTCAAGAACGCGATCAGGCGGTCCCTAGGGATCGCGAAAGACCAGTCAGGGGTGTAGCGCATCGGAGAGGTGTAGCAACCCGTGGAAAGGTGAGATTATTTCTCCTTTGTTCAATTAATAGGCTCGATTCTGAGAAAGTGAACGCTGCGCTCTATGACTCAAAATCTTTTGAAAAACTACGTTTTCAAGTTGGTAACGGGAATCTGCGCGCAAATCCCTGGAAAGCGGCCTCTGGGGATAGGGGATTAGAACACGATCAACTCCAGGCACTCATTAGAGTCACGGCTGCGCGTGTCGGTCGGTTGAGAGCGCCTTTCTGCTTCTATAGTCGCACAATTTGCGCGTTTGACAAATTCCAGGGTTGTTATTGGTAGCTAATCAAATAACAATCGAGAACGCGTCGAATCCTCCTATGGTAACGCTTGTTTTGTTGTCTTTGCTGTGCGTGTGACTCGATAGAAATTGAAATTGCTGCGCGAAAACCCTCATAATGAGTTTGTGTCGCGTTCTTTGGCGCTTTGTTCCTCTGTAACTGTGCCCGCTGTGTCTTTTCAACAAGTTTTTTTAATCAAAAACGGATTGACCTTTGTTCAAAAGCGCAGCATCCAATGAGTCAGCACACATCCATTCCAACTCTTAGTCACGCCTCGTTTAATTGCAGATTCGCGGAGCAATATCGTCAGTCGGTGTGCGCAAACCTTCACGCAACGTTTCTTCGAAGCATTCGCAGCTCACCGTCGAAACCGAGCAGCAACAGCAGCAGGACGCCGATCAAACCGTTCCTCATCTCCCGGCGGCATCCAGCGATCGCGGATCGATGCTGAAGAGTCCGGTGAACTCGTCGGAAGGCGTTGGAGAAGAATGGGAAACAGCTTCGGAGAGCAGCGGCGTCATCTCCAAGTATAGCAGCAAGGAAAAGGAGCCCGAAAGGGCGGCTGCGGCGACCAGCAAGGCGAGTCAGCACGTGACCAAGTCCGCCTCGACCAGCTCCGTTCCAAACTCCAGGAAGACGTCGTCGACAGCGAAGACCAACGCGCAGCAACAAGGAACCAACAACCAACAACGTAGCGCAGGTCAAAAAAACGCGAAACCCGCCAGCCATACGTCCCACGTCCGAGACGCATCCAACTCGAAGAGCTTCGGCGCAAACAAGATCAGCAGCACCAAAAGCAAGAGTGAACGAGCTGGACGCAGTGCCTCGGCTAGCAACGCCCGCGACAGTGGCAGCAAATGTAGGCGCTATTGTATAGTGTCGGCAAATGACGAATTCCGATGATTTTCAGCTTCTGCTTCCACTGGTTTGAACAACAAAGATGGGCTGGCGGGTGTTGATATTAACAATGCGAGCGTAGTCGTCATCGACGACCATCCGGCCACGCTGGATGTTGCCTCAACCACTGACGAGGGCTTCGTAGAGGTGCTCTCAAAGTCGGCGAGGAGGCAGCGACAGCTGGAGGAACAACAGAAAGCCGAAGCGGAGAAGAAGAGGGCGCTGAAGGAGAAGGAACGCCTCGAGAAGCTCCAGGCGAAGAAAGCCTCCAAGGCATCCGCGAAAACCCTAAAATCTAACACCAAAAAGGAGAAATCCAAGGGCTCGGATACGGAAACTGAAGCTTCGAAGAAGGCAAAGGAGGATCTCCTGAAGAACGTGTGGAACAGCGACGTTTTGCCGGCGAATCTCGATGAATCTCTGCGCGGTGTGCCGGTCATTCCGTCGCCGATCGCGCGGCCAACGCCGAAACCCGCAGCGAGGATCACCGAGCAGGAAGCGACCATGACCATCGTGACCAAGACACCGGAGCCGGTGATTCCGAAAGAGGAGAGCGCCTTCTCTCCACCAACCAACGTAAGTTTCGCCCCAGTCGCTGCTTGTGTGCGCTTCTCTGTGATGTGTCGTGTAGCGCAAGTTTCGTTGCAGAAACTGAAGAAGCAGCGAAATTCCGCCGCCGCAGCCGCGTCAGTTGTTGTTGTTGAGAGAGCCGCCGCCGCCGTCGTTGACATCGACGACGAAGGAACAAAGTCGTTGCAGCAGAATTTGGATAAGGTCGTTATTTTAAACTTTCCTGTGTTGCTCTTTGTGCCTCTGTCTTGTAACCCTGTTCCTTCCCCCCATTCAGCGCTGCCGCATACAGTATACTGACATAAGCTTGTATTGCAGGTGAAAGAGTTCTGGCCCGGACAGCGTGAATTCCCGAATTCGCTTCTGGAAAAATCGGATCCCAGTGCGTCACCAGTGCCTCCGGCGGTCTCGTCCGCAGCGCATGGACCAAACGTCGCAAAGGTGCGTCCACAACCTCAATCTACGACCGATGTCGTTTCTCCTCCGGTCGTACAGAAGGAACCAGTCGTGCCGCAGCACTCAAACCACGTAATGCAGCAGCACTCGCAGCACAACAACGCGCAGAGGCCGATGATGCACTCGCCGGCGCAGTTGGTCGCAACGACGCAGTCGAACATCGGGATTTTTGCCGCTCAGAACGCTCACTATCAGCCTTTGATCCAGAATCCATCGCCGTTCGGTGGAATGACGATGCCGGGCTACTCGGTGATGTTCAACAACGGCGATCTCATGCATCCTGCGTCCAATAACAGCCCTCCTGCTCAGGTACGCTCAGCCCTGTCGATTAACTCAGTTGCAAATTCTGTCATTTTTCAGAACATCTTCGCACCGATCGCGTTCAATGGTCATCCGCCACCTAACCAGCGACCCGTAGCGCCTCCGGTTCCCCCTCCATCGCGTGGCTCCGCCAACAGCAGCTCGTTCGAGATGGGACCGTTCTTCCCAGGGCCACCGAATCTTCCTTCCTGGTCGACCAACGAGCTCACCACACCTCCCCCGGTGGCTCCGCAACGCTTTTTCAACACGGCGTCGGCCGCGTACTCCGTGCCACCGCCGAACAAAACCGTTCCTCCACCTCTGGCGCAAGGACCGCAACGCGCGCATTTCAATCAGCCGCCTCCGCCTATTCCGCATCCGCAATTCGGCGTGCAACCAACGCCGCTTGACTTTGGAAACAAGGCCGTACAGCAGAGGATTCAGCATCCGCCGATTCATCAGGTGCAAGGATTCGGCAACAACTTTGGCGCGCACCCACCGCCTGCGCCACTCGCGCGCTACGCGGGCCTCCGCCGCCGTCGATGTTCGGAAACGACACCGTTTGGTCGGCGAACCCGAAAGATCAACTTCCAACGCAGCATCAGAACTACGGACTCTTCCAGAAGCCTCCGCCAAACATGCCCGGCTACGGCGCAGCGGTGCAGCAGATGATGCCTGGTCGCAACGATCGGTGGAGCTACCCCTCGCGGGGAATGCATTCCCAGCAGCCTCATCAGGTACGTAGGAGGTACTAAACTGTTCTCGGAACGACTTGTATTCAATCTCGCAAAAAAGCAATAATAAAAGACGTTTTTCCGCTGTAAACTCGTTCCGGTAGACCTAGAACTGATGTCACAATCGCTCTCTGCGAGACCGCAACTGATGTCCGATCATTTCAGTTCGCACACAACACAAAAGAAAACGTCTTCATCGGTGAGCATCACCAACACCATCAGAATGGCCGCACGAGCGTCGCATCGACGTCCTCCGGTCCACACAAGCCGACAAGCAAGGCGTGAACAAAACACATCAACCCTCCCTCCTTCCTTCTAACGACCGATCCGACCCAGTGACGAATCTTTGAAAGTCAGCGCAACGTTCTTCTCTCCTCATCCCTACAGTACACCCACCCACCCATCAATCCCCGATCGCGTATTTGCAATGTGGAATCGTCAACCGTCGAATTCTTCACAACTTCTTTATGTTGTCTAAATATTGTTTAATTTTTGTATCTTTTCGTGTTTTTTCACTCTTGATTCTCATTGACAATACACGAGTTCTCTGTTGGTGGATACGGTAGAGAGATCGCCCGAAAAACCCGAAAATCGTGCAAAAACTAAGCAGGAACTGACTTAGATGCGCGACTTTTACTAAAATACATTCTGATAAGTCACCATCGCATACTGTATGTCGGCTGTGAGCTCTTTCGTGTGCATATGCGTGTAGTTCTGGAAGATCTTGATCTGAGTGGAGCCTGGAATGATCGCTGTTGGTCGTCCCCACACCATTCCGTGATTCATCAAGATGTCGTCCTCTAAAACAGGCTCTTAGGGGTGCACCTGCAGCGGGACGCACCCATAGACATGATACTGTAGACGTAGTTGCCTTCTATGTCCCTTTTCGAGTTCAAATCGGTCAGAAACTCGGAATATTTGACCCCTTTTAAGCAACGAGAAGGTAGCGGGTAGTCGCCACAGATGCCATTTGATTCGCAGCTATCGCCAGGCCAGAAACCGTTCTAAAGTGCGCTAGATGTGAGCAAAGCACGATTACGATAGCTTACCATGCTGTTGCAAGTAGGGAAGATGTGCTCGTCGTCCAAGCTACACGTGCACATACCGTAATTACCGCCACTTATGCCGATAAACGTGTTGACGTTCGCGATCAGCGATGGACCGACGTCACAGCCGACTGTAAACATACATGCGATTACGGTTTGTTTACGCTTAAACTCACATCCGGGAGCTTTGGGGTCTTCCAAGATGCCTCCCCTCACTATCTTGCGTCCCAGAGTGACGCCCATAGAGTGCGTGATGACGTCGATCAGCGTGGCTCCAGTGTAGCCCATCACAGCATCGACAAACGCCCGTAGATGTTGAATTAGCGCACAACTGTGCGTATTCAAGTGAGCATCGGCCGCTTTCCGGTCTCCCCACGTGGTGACGTACAATTCGGCTGACGTGTAGCCTTTGGACTCAAAGTAGCTGATCGTGTTCGTCCATCCGGAGCTGTAGAGGCCTGGAATTGCCAGTGCGCCGTCGGAATTCCCGTGAATGAAGATTACAGGCCTGTATTTGACCTAAAATGACGATCTATGAATTATTACGGAATTGTCACGCTTGCTGCTTGATACACGACCCCAAATTACCCGCGGAGCGCCACAGAAGAATGAGAAAGCGAGCAAAAGTGAATAGATCAGAACAAGTTTGGCATTTTTAAGTCGCATTTTTTTCGTTTTCTAGACGGAAAATGGCTCGAAATCTAACCGCAGCAGCTCATTATGCCAAAAAAATTAATAAAAGCGCGGTCAGGATTACCGCGCTCGGTGGCAATAGGTAAAAGGTCCAAATAAATTATCAGAAAGGCGATTTTTCAACAATTCCACGGTGGTTTGAGGCTTCGTCCGTGTTTCGTAATCCCGAACTACCCTAGATTAACCCAAAAATATAGCGATTTCAGTCCAAACAAGAGCAAAAAATCTAAAATCGGCTCCCGTAAAAATAATACAACTATTGACAAATGCGCGCATACCGTATCCGCACTCGAATTCTTCCCGCCATAACTCCCAGTGTTCCCGAGATCGAGTCGAGCAAACTTGTACGGAGCGAATCCATTGCTAAAATTCGAAATCACAACATTTAGACCACAAATATTAGCTTGTTTTACCTCGCCAGCCAGTCTTGAAAGTGTGCCGTCAGCGGACCAACTTGCGCGTTGGCAAAAACGACGACAAACGTGAAGATAACAACGTTCAGGCCGAACATCGCGCGGTTGGAATGGCGGAGAATTCCACTGACGACGACGAGACGCACGTATTTGTGCGCTGATAAGAGAGCGGAAAATCCGTGATCTCAGTTTGTATGTTGTTTGATCCCTACGTCAGAGGCTGTTGATCTGTAGGGCACTCGAGATAAGAATGGAAAAGTCTGTTTCAGAAGAGTTTTATTGATCAACATGGCGAGAGAATCACAATCGCTTCCTGTAGCGGAAGATTCGCATTTTCAGATCCTTGATTTCCAGCGTTTGCCGTTTGATCTCCTTTTGCATGATCTCACCGGCCTTCTCTTCGCTCGCCTCCTTCAGTTTTCGCTCAAAATCGCTTCTTTTCGATGACGTTTCGGGCGTTTCCTCAATTTCCTGCAATCGCGCCCACAAATCCTCGATCAGGCGGTAGTTCGCAGTGATCTGCGCCTTCAGTTTCGCCATTCCGGCTGATTCATCGAGCGCGGGAAGCAGAATGCGTTCGTCGTTGAAGTAGACGCGTTTGACGGACGACGGAGTCGCAGGAGTCGCCGAGTTCTTGAAGCTTCGCGGCGTTCTTGCCAACTTTCGCGCCAACCACGGTGAATTCGAGAGCGGCGTCGATGGAAGCGAGCGCGCCGGAATGTTCGGTTTCTTCAGAATCGGCGTTGTTGGCAGAGATCTGGCCTCATTCCGGACGGCCGTGATCCGGTCCTCCATGGCCTTCTGCCTCTGCTTAGAGCGCTCTTCGATGAAGATCATATCGAATCACAATCAGTGAAGTGCTGCTGAGCGCCGGCCTTTTATGCACAACAGCGCATTGCTTTCGATGAAACCAATGCCAAGAAAGCGATGCTACCTCGTCCATATATAGGCGGTGTGAAACTCACAATCGATACACAGTCAAACGCGATTCACTCACATTTGCCGAAATGATCTCCTTCACCGAACGCTACGAAAAGGCTCAGAAGGGAGCCGAAAGTCTGCGCTCCGCTTGCTCCGAAGCCAGAAGAAGAGTGAGCATCGTGGATGAGTGCCTCTCGCCTGAGATCCGCCACGCGATCTCGCTCCCATCAACGCCGATCAGGACGAAGAAGATGACTCCGAGGCGGCTGACTCCAATGCTGACGCCATCGACTCCGACTCGGTCGTTGACGCCAATTTCATCGATCAAAGCGACGCCGATCTTCGATACTCCAGCTTCTCTTGCAGCGACTCCGAATCGTCATCTGTCGCTCCTCAAAAAGCCGAAGACTCCAGCGACTCCAAAGTCACTGAAACGAGTGCATTTCCGTGACGAATGCAACCTGTTCCCCACATGCGCCTCCGACGATCTCAACGAGGCGTTCTTCGACCTGAAACGCCCGTGCATCCGCACCGACTTCCCCACGCTGAAGGAATCGGCTCAAATGCTCGATCTCAAATCGCAACTCACCGCCAACTACCGCGAAGCTGCAGCTCTGAAGGAGAAACTGCAGACATTCACAAAAACTCCGACGCGGAAGAACGTTCTTCCATCGAAGAAGAAGGCATTCGAAGGGAAACTGAAAGCGGCGAGTCCGGATGACATCACCAAGCTGATGAAAAAGAAATCGACAGGCAAATCTTGGAAATCGCCCTTCTAAAGGTTGAACTTGGGGAGCAGAAAAGGAAGTTTGCCTTCATGCTGCCGCTTATGCGGAAAAAATAATTGTTGAATGATTTGGTCAATAAAATAGTATTAAAACAATTCTGAGTCTCTCAATCTGTCTCTCATTGTGCCGGGTCGAGAAGAACAAATATTTAATTGTCCTCCGCTGACCCTCAGTGTTTGCTAAGCTAGGCCTGTACAAACTCAATCCACTTCCGCCGTAAGTAAATAATCTGAAAACGGTCAGATCATCAAAGGCACATCCGCTAAACTCAACAATTTATACCTCGCAACTCCAACAGAATAAATTACTTATTACATAGCCGAAATCGGCTAATCTCCATGTCAATCAAGGCACAATGACCGTAAAATGCTAACACAATATTTACAAAAAAAGGTTTACAATTCGGTCTTCTTCACTTCGTCCATGTCGTCCATATCAACATCGGAGAGATCGTATTCTTCTTCAGCGGGCATAACTCCGTCCTTGCCGTCCCACGCGTCAACAGAGACAATCTTCGGGAATTCGGCTCCCTTCACAGGCGCGGTCTGACCCTTTCCATAGGACAAGTCGCGGAGGAATTCGGAGATTCCGGCTTTGCCAAAGGAGCCTTTGAGCATGCTGAATTTCATCTTGCGAGAGTTCATGGCGACCATAGCGGGATATCCGAAACCTCCGATTCCGAAAGCCTCTTCCATCTCTGGCTGGCTAGCAGCTTCGGTCCAGACCCATCTGCAAAAAAGCAATGCATAAGATATTGTTTGAACGCACGCGAGACTCACCCCCAGATGTTCTTGCGGAACTTGTCAGCCAATGTCTTCAGAGTCTTGATGTAGTCGTTACGGCACTTCGATTGGCAGTCCAGAATGTGAGGCAAAACAGCGATAATGCACAGTTGCTTGTCCTTGCAGGTTTCTTCGACTACATCCTTGGAGACTCCCTGGACAACCTCTGGTGCGGGAACGTTTTCAGCAACCTTAGACATGGCCCAGTTGACGATATCAGAGCTAAAAGAAGTCGTCATTATATAAGAGCATTAAAAGTTGAAAAACTTACGTAGTGCGTCCACCATCATATTCAGCAGCATCACTAGCAGAAGATCCAGCGGCGAAATACTTGATGGTAGGGAATCCACGAACACCGAATTTGTTGGCGGTGACCGAGTGAATGGTAGCATCCAGAGCTCCAAGACGGACCTTGCCCTTCAATTCAGAGGCAGCGGCCTTCCAGTGAGGCTCGAGGTTCTTGCAATGTCCGCACCAAGGAGCGAAGAATTCGACAAGCCACATGTCCTTGCTGTTCAACACAAGCTCTTCGAAATTGGCGTCGGTGAGCTCGACGACTTCGTTACCGCTTCCGCTTCCTCCACGACTTCCGCTTCCACTTCCACCGCTGCTGCTGGATGACTTTCCGGATAAGCGCTGGCTGGCAGTCTTCTTCAGTTCGTTGATGGCAGCATCGACGAATGCTTGAGCAGTGCGGGATCCCTGGAACTCAACTGGCTTCTTCTTGTCGGCTCCGAAGATCTTGATCGTGGGGAATCCCTTGACGTCGTACGGTGCTCCGACAGCCTGGTGTTGAGTCATGTCAACGGCACCGACATTGACAAGTCCTTTCAGAGCCTTGGCGGCCTTCTTGTATTCGGGAACGAGATTTTTGCAATGTCCACACCAGGGAGCATAGAACTCGACGATCCAGATGGAGTCGCTGTTGACGACCTTATTTTGGAAATTTGAAGCTGTCAATTCGACGACGTCGGTTTTGCCATCGTAGAGAGCAGTGGCAAGAGCAACGCCTAAAATCAAACGGAAATTTCAGATCTGTACGCATAATCAAATTGACTTACTCAACAAAATCAAAATCGCTTTCATCGTTTCACAGCCGCACTGTAGAGAAGAATCACGGGCAACTGATCGCACGGCGCTTTTCACAAGCGATCCGGTCAACGCGTCTCTCAGACACTCGCGCGCGTTGTCCACGTCAGTCCAAACGGGACCCCGCCTCTATTTTGAGTTGGTGCGCGCTGATTGGCTGCCGACGTTTGCGGCGGCGCGTCTCGTGTGGAGTCAAATACGAGGACGACACTTCCGTGAGTTTGTTTGCAGAGCGAGTGTCAAACAGTGGCGATGGCGGACTGTCACAGAACAGGGTAATGTCGATTTGGGCACTGTGGGATGGAATCGGAGAATCAATGTCGGTGGCGGGGTTGGCAGAACAAAGTTGAGAAATTATCTCTGCATTTGACGGCTTCGGTGTTCTCCGACTCGGGTCATTCACCAAAGTGAGCAGCTAAGCATGCGTCGTTTCCTCATTCAGATCGGCAATTGTTGTTCTGGGGTCATTCTAAGGTCGAATCATCTGTTTGGTGATGATCGGTGCTCTTTTCACTGCTTTGGTCATTGATTTTGTTGAGATCGTCGTTCGCTGATCGATTGTTTGTGGCGGTTCTGACCCACATCGATTTGTTGACAACACAGTCGCATCTAGAGCGTGATATGTAGGGAGTTTTCATGTTTTATATTATGCGCAAAATGTGGCGCCATTTTGCAGCTGTTGTGATATGATCGATTGGATAACCGATTGCGAATTTATTGCTCCGCAGTTGAAATTGCAAGTGTGATCATTTCGATTGTGTTCATTGACTGACAATGAGAATCATTTCCACTGCGATCGAATATTCCGCTTCTTACAATAGCCTGAATGCTTATATTTTTTACTTCTTTCTGTCGTCTTTCCGCTGAAACGGCGCACGTTCATTGTCAGTCGGTTTGTGTGAATGTGGCGCGTTTGTTGTGTGATGTGTGCGACTCAGAGCTGTGCTGTTTTCCAGATCGATGATAATATCACGTGGAATGTCGGAATCACTCTTATTTTGGTAAGACAACGACGACTTAATTGACGTTCAAACTTCCAAGCTTCTCTTTCCATTCCCAGATCAATAATCACAAGAGATATCGCATTTTCGAGTTGCAAGTGTGTAGCTTCGTAGCTCTGTAGACATATCCGATGTGTGTGGTCGTCTTTGAAATCGCACGCATACTGGGTCTCACCACGATTGCACTTCCACCGTTTCTCTTTTCGAACAATTCGATCTCTCCCACTCGGCGCTTGCCTAAATTCAACTGAAGAATTTTTTGGTGAACGCGCCGTGAAATTATGCTCGATTTTCGAATTTACGTAGTGTTTAGTGGTATTGCGTTTATGCCAGGTTGGCAATCTCGACTTTTTCGTTATATTTGTTCGTCCAATCGTCTTTATTCGTTGCAGTTCGTGATATTTTAGGCTGTCGAAGATCGAGTAAATTAAAATTATTACTTGTTGTAGGTAAACATGTCGGACTGGAACGAAGATGAGTATCAGCCTGCTGCCGTAGAGGCTCCCGTCTCTGTGTTGGATGACCTTCCGGAAGTCAAGCTTTTCGGAAAATGGAACCTCCAGGAAGTCGAGGTCTCCGACATCTCGCTTGTCGTAAGTTATTTGTGTTTTGCTCAAGTTTTATTCTTCTGTTGGTGTTTGCATCGATAGCTGTCGTCAGATAGCGGTCTTTGCTTACGGAAATCGGGGGGCTTTCATAAGCATGACTTCGCGCCGTCGCACCATAAATTAATCAACTGTGTGGCGCCTTCGGGATGCCCGGTAGTGGTTTGCATATTCCTTTTCGTTGCAGAGCTCCATGTGGGCAATTACTGTGGGGATAAACCATGCAAAGTACAATCAATAGCTAAAATATGCATTTATTGTTGATGTATGTGAACTTGAAACTAATTGTGGTTATTTTTAGGACTACATTGCTGTCAAAGATAAGTCCGCCAAGTATTTGCCCCACACCGCCGGACGCTACCAAGCTAAGCGTTTCCGCAAGGCCACCTGCCCCGTCGTCGAGCGTCTTGCCTCGTCGATGATGATGCACGGTCGCAACAACGGAAAGAAGCTCATGACCGTCCGCATTGTCAAGCACGCTTTTGAAATCATCCACCTTCTTACTGGAGAAAACCCCGTGCAGGTCCTCGTCGCTGCCGTCATCAACAGCGGACCCCGTGAAGACTCTACCCGTATCGGACGTGCTGGTACTGTCCGTCGTCAAGCCGTCGATGTCGCTCCTCTTCGCCGCGTCAACCAGGCTATCTGGCTTCTCTGCACTGGAGCTCGCGAATCCGCTTTCCGCAACATCAAGTCGATTGCTGAGTGCTTGGCCGATGAATTGATCAACGCCGCCAAGGGATCCAGCAACTCTTACGCTATCAAGAAGAAGGATGAACTCGAACGTGTCGCCAAGTCTAACCGTTAAGGTGGTTGCGTACGCTTATCATGGCGTAATTGTTATATGCTTTTTTTCCTTGTTGACATAAAGAGTGTTCATTGTTTTTAATGAATTTGTTGGTGGTATTATTATATGTAAGTTTATTTGTGCATGTTTAATGTTTGTTGTCACAATATTAGGGTTAGTTCAATGTTTCGACTTTGGGTCAAATAATAGGATTTGACAGTTACAAAATGGGCAATTTTCAGCCACAAACAGTGAGTGCTGTCAGGGATTGGCCATCTCATTCGCTTTTCGATCAAATGGTGCTCAGAAGACGCGAACGTTGCAAGCTCGTTTTTGGTCGCTGCTTGAACGTTTTCGGAATAGGCTAGAGCGAATGCCCAGCAGTTGTGGTGATTTTGGATACGTAAACATAGTTCACAAGCTGTTTTTAGCAGCGCGAAAACAAATTGTCGCCTCGAGAAGAGCGAATTTATTTCACAGCACCTCATTCGATATAGTACTGATCTTATCTTGTACCATTGCATCCGAGATTTCCACCTCGCTCGAATATTCGTCTTCCTGGTCGTTGTCGTTGTGGTGCGAGAACGCGATTCGCCGGAACGCGCAGATCGTTACGATGGCGCCAACGCAGAATACAATGCTCAGGATGAGAGGAACCATTGCGACATGAAGTGATAGGACTGAAATGCGCTAATTTTAGAGACAAAATGCAGCAGAACATGTCGAAAACACAAAAAAATGGAAAGTTTGGCCTGTTTTGTCCATTCCACTCGCTAATTGCATCTAAATCCATTGCTTCGGAGCGGCGGGAGTCGAAAAGGCCGGAAATTTGGTTACTTTTGGTCTCCGCAGTAACGTCATCGACCAACTAGGAATTCCAGCGTCTTTACATGCGCCCAATGCCAAAAAACGTTTGTTTTTGTTATCAAAGAAACAAATGAAAATGGAGCTGAATTTGGCGTAGAACTGGATAGAAACACGGAATTGGAGTCGACGAATTACGGAAAATCGTAATTTGGCGGTCGATCAGTCGAGATACCTCTAACCAGAGTTGCAAAATTGGTTTTTCAAAATGCAAAAAAAAAGCAAACAAAATAATTGACACACCAACATCGTCTGCGAGCAGACACCTCGATTGGTCCGGAAATAATCCGGAAAAGACTTTTCGTTTAGACAAGAAATCTTCTTCTGGCGATCTTCTGTCGATTCGGTCAACGACTTCAACGGTCAACTTCTGTCAACGCGGCCGTTTTCTTTCCCCGCCAGCGCAGGCCGACTGGGAGAATCATGGGAAGCGAAGAACTTTGACACGATACTCATCCTTCAGATGACAATGCCAGCTTCGCGGACATTGAGCACACGTCGTCACACAAAGAACGTGGAGAAAACTCGACGAACTCGACAGAAGAACGATGGAATCAGCCAAAACTACCGTATTTATTGCTAAAACAGGACGGCTGTGTGAGGATCGTGTTGGTGGGAATCGCTTTTTGAAAGTTTGCGAGGGAGCGAGCGAGTGTCGCGAAGTCCTTCTCAGCTATCGGATGAACGAGTCCCGAAGCGAAAACTATCGTATTGGGGGGAAATTTGGGGTGATCAAGCGAAACTTCCGGAAAGTTGATGCTGAAAGCGAGATGTCGGTGAATGCATGAAAATATTTTTGAAATTTGCAATTTTCCGAACTGCCTGCAACGTTTCTTAATTTCCCGCTCTTTTCCTTGCGCGTTGTTAAAACATTGCACTTGGTGATGCGTTGAGTTTTCAGGATTAACTTAAATAACGCGTGGATTATGTCAGTCCTTGATACAAGTGGATCTGACATTGACGTTGTTGGATTTGAAACTGCTTATCCGGGACCTGATGCTCAAGTTGGTGGATTTGAAACTGCTAATCCTGGACGTGATGCTCAAGTTGGTGGATTTGAAACCGCTTATCCTGGTTCTGAAGCTCAAGTTAATTTGCCCGAACCCGTTTATCCTGGATCTGAAGCGCAAGGTGTTGGATTTGAAACCGCTTATCCTGTATCTGAAGCTCAAATTGGTGGATCTGAAGCCGCTTATCGTGGATCTGAAGCTCAAATTGGTGGATCTGAAGCCGCTTATCGTGGATCTGAAGCTCAAATTGGTGGATCTGAAGCTCAAATTGGTGGATCTGAAGCCGCTTATCCTGGCTCTGAAGCTCAAGTTGTTGAATCTGAAACAGCCCAAGAACCAGATCGTACCGAGTTTTCTATCGAAATCAACCTAACTACCAATAATGGCTTACCAGTCTCAGCCAGCCAGGTTGAAGAACTGAACGGAGCGGTCAGCTCGGTGGTCCAAGAACAAGTCGGATCCAGTGAAGCATCCAGTGAAGCTGTACGGATGAATGTGCGGCTGTCGCAGCCCGAGTTCTTGGTATGCAAAAACAAGTACATCAAAACCGATGATGTTATGGATACAATCTACAAGTTGCGGTTCAGGACCATCCATCCTCCAAGTGTAAACCACCCTGTAAGTGTTGTTGTTTTGATTTCAAATTTTATGTGGAATTAGCTAATCTATCATCAAATGATAATTGTTCACCTTTCAGAATGGCCGCGTAGGACGACTACGAGCGAACTCTTACTTGAGAGAACCTTCTGAAATAGAATTTGATGTACCTACTGCGCGTATTGATGGCACAGGTCCCCGATTGGAAAAAAAGCGGCGGAAGATCGAGAATCGTTCCATGTATGATTGCGAAACCAATAATCGTCCCTATGATTGCGAAAAAATTTTAACTATGAAAGAGGTTTGCTCTCTCTCTGTGCGATTCACTCCAACAATCTGTTTATTGTTTAGGAAGGTGGGCGCACCCAATACTACGTAAAGTGGACCAATTATCCAATGGATGAGTGTTCATGGGTGAAAAAAGAAAATGCGAGTCTTGATGAGCTCATCAGCGACTACGAATTGCGCCAACGAACGCTGGCGGAAATGGTGAAGATTTACGATTTTGAGGTACCAGCTTGGGTGGAGCGGCCTACATCAGAAGAAGCGTTGACCCACTATCGAACTACCTCATTCCTTCAGTTGCATAATTATGAGCGAAAGATTGAATTCATGTGTGTGAAATACAATCAAGCAAAATTGTTTGTTGAGAACTGGCTTGACCAGAATGGGAAACCACCCAGGTTTGAAGTATGTTACTTAAGAAGCTGGCGTTTTCTGACCTAATTCTTTAGTTTTCTCTGGAACACACGTATTCTGAAAAGGCTAAAGCAATTCTGGAGGCTTTCCCGAAGCGAACTGCTTGCTCATCATGTGTCAACAGCAAATGTTCTAAATCAAAGAAATCGGTTTGCTGTGGACCAAGCAAGGAACGCGAAGTCCCTCGTCCAATCACTTACAACAGTACAGGGTTTCCCGTTCACGTCATGTCATCGGAGACATTTATCACCGCGTACGAGTGCTCTAGCTCATGCCGCTGTTATGGAAAAGCTTGTGGCAAGACACTCGTTCAAAGGGGTCGACGCTACCCGTTGATGCTGTTCAAAGTGAAGGAAAAAGGCTGGGGAATGTTTGCCATGCAGCAAATTCCTAAAGGCGCGTTCATCTGCGAATACATCGGTCACGTCTACACCACTGCTGAAGTCCACACAAGAGGTCGCCCCAAGTACGCCTTCGACATTTGTAAAAGTTATAGCGACGATGATACGGAGTGCTTAACTGTCGACGCTGAGCATCACGGAAACGAGTCTCGCTACGTAAATCACAGTTGTGATCCGAATATTCGTGTCTGCCGCGTATACGTCGATTTTGATGTGCCAAATTACTACCGTATCACGTACTTTGCAGTGAAGACCATCGAGATTGGTAAGCGGTGATTATTGCCTTATAGCTTACTTACATCTTGGTTCTTTAGGCGAAGAACTCACGCTGGATTACTTTGCCGGGAGAAATGCCAAAAGGACTAAAAATGGCAAAGTCAAAAATCCTTGCCTGTGAGTTTGTATTTTGCTTGAGCCCAGTTTAATGGATTGTTTTAGGTGCAAAGCTGCTAAGTGCCGCGGCGAATTTGGTGTCGGACCAAGTAAAAAGAAGTAACTTGTCACTTTGTCTCTAACCCCCTCTATCTTCATGCTATTGAGTTTATGTACTTATAAAGTATCTGACCGATGATTTTTACGTTTTGCTTTCTTGTTTGATGATCTGTTCTGCTGCCTTCTTTGTTCTACAGGAATCACACGGTAGCGGTTAGTCGTGGGTTTATAAAGTTTGTCGGCTCTCAGGACGATCAGTTGGAATCTGCGATGCAAAACGCAACGCGACCATTTCGATTCCACTCGAAAATACTCGTCGACGCGAGAACGCGATGCTCGTCATGAAGATCGTGACGAGGACGCTAACACGCATATGTCATCGAATTGAATACGTTTGCAGCAGCAAGAAGCGAGCGAACGTGTGAACTAGAAAGTTTGCAGCAGGTCTCTTCGCATGACGTCATCGCTGACTTTGTCTGTCTACACAGCAATCTATCGAGGTCTGACCTCATGTCTCGCCAACTAAACACAAATTTATTGTCAACGTTCAAGGTTCAACCTTCAGATCACTTGCAAACGTAGAATATTTCACTTTTCCCTCACACACATTGGCCGCAATCTCCGAAATCGTATCATCTTCGACTTCCTCTTCGTCCCGCTGCGGAAACGCGATCTTCCTGAGTCCGAGAACGATGAGAAACGTCAAAATACAGAAACCAATGCTGACGACAAGCATCGTTGTGTTATCATCGGGGGAAAATGGCGCCTAGAATTTGATTGGGGGCGAAACAAAGGCGCACGAGTCTAAGAATGAAGAGGGAAATCAATTGGAAGACGGAGGAGGACGCAAACAGCGCTTATAGCAAAGCCATTAAAGAAAAGCCCCAGAAAAAAGCGTTTTGACTGCAAATTGAGCCTCGCAATGCCCATGCACTTCCAGAAATCAAGAAAACAAAAGGATATTTGGATTTATTGTATACACAGCATCTGTACACAGTACAACCGCTTCTCTAACAAATATAATGTAGTTTATCATCTTCTAAGCGTTGTGTACCAGTTGGGAAGTCGTATTGCGGAAAATCATTATTGTGGTGAAGAAAAACGAAGAGCGAGAGGTGAGTTGAACAGCTGAGATCAATTATTGGAGAGTTTCGCGGATTAGTCCATGCGCTGAATCGCGTCCAACCAACGAGCGACTTTCATACGTGGGTCATCACGGGGATATTTCTGAGCCATGCGGGAATATTTCTGGTTCATGTTCACATCGCAGCTGCTGAGTTGGTCGTTGACGGACGTGGATGATTCGGACTTGCTCTCTTCGTTGCGCTGAGTGTCGGAATATGGCGTCGGTGGCACTTCGTTCAGGAACGACTTCACAGATTCGAAGAAGCGTGCCGCCGGACTCCACATTCAGCTCTTGCTTGAAGGATTCGAGGAATAGATATCTGAAAAGAGTGGAGAATACATTAGCATTCGATTAAAGTAATGGTGACTCACGCGCACGCACGCAAGCACGTCAACGAATATGCAAAGACATGATTATCCCGCGAACGACCAATTAAATACCACGCCGATCTCCGCCGGACGTCACATGATGAGCACGAATTGAGCTCAAAGAGCAAAGTCGATTACCAGACGACCAACAAGTCTGCAGATCAAATGTGCACGTGAACAGTTGCGCTCGCGCGCGCGCAGATCAAATTTGCACACTCAAGCAGGCGGGCGATTCGCCGTCCGCTGTGCAATGCAACGCAAAGGGGAGCGAGGAAAGGCGAACGAGGAACGAAGGAAAAGGTCACCACCATCAGACCGCCGTGCACAGCCACAGACAACTTTCTTAACATGACGAGCGACGGTACCGTCATCACCGATACAGCCCTCCCATCCACCAGCCTCGGCGCCTCCGCTGCTGCGACGTACAACGAAAAACCATCTGGTAGCAGGGAGAAAAAGTTATTTACACGTGGCGGCGTGCCGTAAACATAAATAATACAGCAACACGCCACACCGGTAAACACGGATGGTTCCCAAATAGCTTCATACGAGGGGTCGCGGTGTAAATACGGTAAAATTGATCTGATCCCATGTTTACAACGGCGCGATATGGAGACTATAAACACATACAAGAGCCAAATAGCTAGAGCGCAATGAAGAGGACAAAACATAAATATAGGGCAAGTCCCATGACCAGAATTCAATTCTTTCAATCTATGCCACTCGCGCTGTCCTCAATCGCATTGCATAAATAGGAGTTGCGAAATATTCGAAAAGTACTCGTAAAGCGCCCCTCACAATGAGTTTGAGAATAACAAGAGGGAAAACACCTTGTGAGGAAGCAAAAATCAACATTGGATTAGTTGAAAACAAGTCAGCTTGAGCATATGCATTATCGCATTAGTTCTGGAATAGCGCAACAACAGCGAGTGCGTGTAAACATTCAAATTATCAACAACAAAACCTGATTTTTCGGATTCTAATTGAGCCGAGAATTCATCAAAAACCATGGGAATACGGGCAAAATGGAGGCAGCGAAGAAGACTACGCATCTGCCAGATTCCTTTGGTTGTTTGTCGACGCCGAAACCTAAAAAAACATTGAAATACACGCGCGGCACGATATTCATAAACATTTTCCGAGTCCTCGGCTCCCTGTGGTGAGTTGTTGCGGTTCAACAATAACACAAAAACTACTGATTTTCTGCCCTCACACTGTCCTTAGGAGAACTTGAGCGGAGAAAGCGAAAACAGCGATAAAACGACGGCACTCATAAATTCAGCCGCTGATCGCTCTCCTCAACAGTGTATGGCACCGCGACAGACGACCTTATATGGGAACGAGTGCGATGGAACAAACACAATGGAAGGGGAAAGGACGCAGACGTCAACACACGTGCGGAGTAGTTCTGATTGGCGAAAACAACGCAAGGACTACATCGCCACACTTCCTCTTATACATCAATTCTCACGTTTTTTTTTCAACACAACAGTCGAATCGAAAACGTGACGACACCCACGTGGGTGCGCCAAGTGAAATCATAAAATTCATCATAAGCGACAGCGGGACATCTTTCTTTTGAGGAAGAACCTCGCGTGATTAGCGTAAATATTATGCGCAATGCTTGAAGAAAGTCATAGAAAGTCACACGAGGCAGAACAAACATTAACGAGATGGAGAGCTCAACTACCGTAATATATCTACTTAGCATTTCATGACTAATTAATTCGCGGATTACATCGGTGGATTTGTACTTGTGACTGATTGTGACGTTGACATCACAGAACAACAACAAAATTGTCTAGACGCGATGTAATTGAGACTTCAGTTAAGCTATAAAGGACAATTTTCACGCTTTTGTGCGCTGATTAACTTCGGCTTCCGATTCAAATAATACGACAGCACTGAATCCTCACTGTAGACAACTACCGTACGGAGCGCGTTTTTCAATTTCAGAATGACTTGATTCCCGAATAAACGACCAAAAGCATCAGAAATCTCACAGCAGAGGATTTTCAAAATGCCACACGGTCTGTGAGCAAAGCCGGCGGAAAGCCGTGCGGATTACTGAAATCCCCAAGTGACCGAAATAGCGCGCTGCGCTCATGAGTCAACCGATCTTAGTGCTAAGCTCCGCAATAACCGAGAGGGATGAGAGGAAAGTGACAATTGATATTTTTACCCGATCGCGCTGATCTACTCGAACCGAGGTGCGTTGTGGACGACAAATCCGGCAGTCACGGACCTGTCCACAGCGCAAAGCACATTAAAACAAGACTAAACTGCAAAATTTATTACAAAAAACTGTTCCACAATGATTTACGAAACTACAATCTACGAATTGGAGCCGAAAAGAAGATAGAATCCAAGCGTTCAGCGGGGGTGGTGGTGGCAGTCGCATAATGGAAATCAGCATTACGGAATAATTTAGGAATATATAATAGTTATACGCGGTACTCGTGATAGACAGGGAAACAGGGAGTGCTTTCTGCTGTTGCTGCAACAATCTAGCTCTGGAAGAGGTTGTGCACGAATTGCTCGTAGTCGAGCGCGCCGGAGATCGACCTGCCGGAGATGGCGTCGGTGTAGGGCTTCATCCGCTTGATGCAGTACTCGGCTTGCTCGGGCGTCAAGTTCTAAAGCGAGAAGATGAGGAAATTGAGCGTAACAGTGGGCAATCTTACGGCGTAGAGCTCTTCGGCGGTGACGTACGGCCTGAACTCCTTGCTGAGGGCTCGGAAGGCGCTTTCGATCTCTTCGGAGGATTGGATATTCTCGGTTTCGCGACTAATCATGAACGCCATGTACTCCTGGAGGGTTACGTAGCCATCGCGGTTCGGATCGACAATGTCGAGGATGCGCTGGAACTCGGGCTCCGGTTGGCCTTCGTCCACCATCGGGAGATCGTAACCGAGAGCGCGCAGACAGCTCTTGAACTGTTGGTGGTCAAGACGTCCACACTTCTCCTGAAAAGAGAGCAAGAAATTAGCCTAAAATTGGGGTATGCGGTGGCGACTTACTTTGTCGTAGTGCTTGAACATCATAGAGAATTCACGGAGCGCCTCTTCGGTGACACCCGACTGGTTGCGGGCCTGGATCTGCTGCTCGAGGTTGTGCTGCATGCGCATAGCCAGCTGGTCGAGCTGATCCCACGCCTGCGCGAGTCCGACCGTCGAGTGCTCGGTGTAGCGGTTGTCGAGGATCAGATGCTCCTCGAGGAGAGCACCGAGATCTTCAATCTTCTTCAGGCGACTCTTCTGCGCGCGGATCTCCTGCGCCTTGCGTTTGAGCATGTCGAGCTGGTGCTCGAGCGCTCCGCTCGCCTCCATCATCTCCGCACGCGTCTCCGCCAGCCATTGGTGGAACGCGTTCGCCTCCTTGGCAAACTCGCGTCGCAGTTTGTCGTTGTCCTCCTGGCGGCGATTCTCCTTCTGGAGCTCAGCCTCGCGCTCCTTGATGATCTTCTGCAGATTCTGCCACGTCTCGTGGAGTGCGTCCATCGTGAACCACGTGTACGGGTTCGGGCCGACGTTGTACGCCTTGATCTTGGTGTCGAGCTCCTGCAGCTGCTTGAAGTCGTCTTCGGCAGTGGCGAGCGACTTGTGGAACTCGGCGTGCGCTTCACGCAGCGACTTGATCTCCTCGAGCGAGTTGCAGCGCACCGGATCTGTCAGATCCTCCTCGGCATTCTCGAACCACGAGTTGAAGGCGGACGCCTTCTTCGCGAAGGTCAAGTAGAGGTCCTCGATCTTGCGGAAGTTGTCCTGAGCGCGGAGGAGCTTCATGCGGCGAGCCTCGGAGTTGGCGAGGAGCTGCTGCCAGCGCGCGATGACCGTCGCGTGGCGGTTTTCGATGCTCGACGATTGCTGGTGCTTCGAGTTGACGAGTTGATCCTTCAGCTCGGTAACACGCTGGATTCCCTCGTGCTCGAACGCGTTCAGACCGGCGTCGAAAGCTTCTTGCTTGGTCAGAAGCATCTGCACCGAAGAGAGATCGCGACCAAAGTCGTCGGAGCGCACTTGCTGCTCCTTCTCGGCTGAAAATGCAGAATTTTAGGCGCGTTCTGCATGTGAATAACCTACCGATCCAGCTCTCTACGACGTCGCACTTCCACATGAACTGCAAGTAGGCGCTGTTGTCGCGGAGACGCTGAAGACGACGGCGAGCGAGTTCTTCGATCTCGGCCAAACGCGTGCGAAGTTGATCGCAGCGAGTACGGATGCTCGGCGCGTGATGGTTTCCGGAATCCGAGAGCTTCTGTCCCAGCTCCATGAGCTCCTGCACGCGTTGACGATGGACGTCCAAGTCAACCTCGAAGGTGTCGTGCTTCTTCAGCAAACCAAGAACAGCGGCCATCGTCTCTCCGAAGTTGTCGCTTCCGAGAATCTGCTGCTTCTCGTTCATCCATGCCTCCTCCTCTTCGACCTTGCCGACAAAGTTCTGGAAGTCCTCAGACTCGTGGAGCTTCTGGTGGCGACTGCCGGTGAGGCTGCGGATCTCTTCCCAGCTCTCCTCAAGTGCGGCCATGCGGCGGTCAATCTCCGGAGCGGCGGTGTCATCGGCGCGGAGGAGCTCGAGTCCCTTGGAGCGCACGGAGGTCACCTGAGGCTCGTGCGACGCGAGCTCGGTATCGAGACGACGGTGCTTGCGGCGGAGATTCTGGACTCCGGTGAGGTCACGACCGTAGTCGTCGCTGGAGACGAGAAGCTTCTTCTCCTTGATCCACGATTCCTCGTCGTCGACATCGCGGAAGAATTGGTGGACGGTGATCGCCTTGTTCAGCTTATCGCGGCGGACGCTAGCCAAGTCCTTGACGCGCGAATAGCGGTCGTTGATGGCACGACGACGTCCTTCGATCTGGTCGCGGTCGAACTGCTCGGATTCGAGAAGAGAGTCGGCTTGGTTGTTCATCTCGGCGACGCGGTCGGCGTGCGCGTTGATGTCGGCCTCGAGAAGCTGGTGTTTCTTGAGGAGATTCTCGATCGAGGCGAGATCCTTGCCAAAGTCATCGCTTCCGAGGAGCGTCTCCACTTCACCGAGCCAGAATTCGAGGTCCTTGACCGCGGCCATGAACGACTTCTGCTTGTTGGCCTCCTTCAGACGATGCGACTTCTCGGTGGTCGTCTTGACGAGCAACTCCCATTGGTCGTTGAGCGCCTTCAAACGCTGCGAAACGGCGTCCTCTCCACCGCCGCACTTCGACGCGTCGATCAGATTCTGACCGGCGGAGATGAGCGTGGCGATGCGGTCGGCGTTGGCGGAAAGCTCCGCTTCGAACGCCTGCTGCTTCTGGTGCTTCTGCTGGATGTGCGTGGGATCGCGGTAGCTCTCCTCCTGCGCAACCTGGAATTTCTCGGCGATCCAGTTTTCGACTTCATCGGCGTCGCGCGAGAATTGCTGCAGAGTCTGCGATTCTCCGAGCTTCGAGCGCTTCTCGATGAGCGCCGACTTCAGACGATCCCAGCGATCGAGAATCGAGTCGCGCTTGTCGGTCACGGCCTTGCTGTCGTAGTGGTCGTTTCCAATTAGCTGATTCGCGAACTGGTTGAGCGCGGAGATCTTCTCCTGCTGCGACGCGATCGCCTTGTCAAAGTCTTCGTGCTTCTTGATCAGCGATTCGACGTTGTCGCCGGCGTCCTCGTCCTGGTTGAGGAAGCTTCGCGAGCGGACATCCAAGTATCGGCCTGAAATGGCGAGAAATTAATAAATTATTAATAATTTGGCGAATTACCTGCTCACAATCGCGGTAGAAGAGTTGAAGCTCCAAGCACTGGTCGAGGATCTTGCGGCGAGCGACCCAAGCTTCTTCCAAACGACGGCGGGTGTCCTGCACTTCATCCAAACGCTGACGAACGTTGTCGCTCGCGTAGTGATTGGAGTTGAGAAGCTGATTTCCGAATTGATCAAACGCCTGGAAGGTCGCGGCGCGCGAGTCGATCTCGGTACGATATTCCTGATGGCGCTCGAGGAGCGCTTCGGCTCCGGTAACATCGTTGGCGAGTTCGTCGCTGCTGACGAGGCCGTTCATCGCCGCGATCCATTGCATCAGATCGCGATAGTCGCTGAGGAAGCGCTGGTAGTCGTAGCTGTCGAGAAGCTTCTCCTTGCGGTTGTTCGCCTTCTGCGTGAGACGCTGCCATTGCTCGTTGATCTGGCGCTGGAGATCGTAGATCTGCTCGGCGGCTTCAGGGTGAGTTTGACGGAGTTTGTTCGCTTTCTCGTCGAGCGTCTTGATCTTGTCGCCCAAAGCGGCGAGGTCGCGTTCGACTCCCTCGTGCTTGCGTTGGAGCGCCTGCACAGAGCGGAGATCGCGGCCGAAATCGTCGAATCGAGCGCTTCGTCCTTCTCCTGGATCCAGTCGCGCGTCTCGTCGATGTCGCGGTGGAAGCGCTGGACTTCGTGCGCAGATCCGAGCTGCTGTTCGCGTTGCTCGGTTTGCTCCTCGAGTGCGCGCCAACGCGCGTTCAAATCCTCGATTTGCTGGCGGATTCTGACCGCAGTTTCGGTCTGACCGACCGAGGTCGAAGTGAGCGCCGTGGCGATTTGGTTCATCTCCGCGAGACGCACCTCGTTGGCCTTGAGATCTCCCTTGAAGTCGTCAAACTTCTTCTGGAGCACCTCGACTTGTTCCAAGTCGGTTCCGATTTCCGACTGAGCGGCGACGGTTTCGCGCGAGCGTATCCATTCGGCGAGGTCGTTGGCTTCGCGAAGAAGTTGATATCCCTTGCAGGCTTCTTCGAGCTTACGCTTGCGGGTCTCGCCGAGCATACCGAGCTTCCGGTATTGGTCTTCGATTTCGGTCTGTTTAGCTCCGATCGAAGAAGGCGCACCGGAAGGCTGATGCTGGGCCGCTCCGGGCTCGACGCGCTTGACGTAGGCGGCGGGAACGAATCCTTGACGGTCGTTCACTTCAACCTTCCACCAGTCGTTGTTCGTGGCGTTGAGGAGCGTGAGAATTTCGCCCTTCTTCATGGAAACCTCGCGAGGCGATTTCTCGGTGTAGTCGTACAGGGCGAGGACGCATTCCTTGCCCAGAAGACCGGCGGCTCCTCCGGGATGCTCCTGGTATTTGCACTGGCCGGCGGCCTTGCGCAACTCTTCGATGGTCGACTTGAAGGCGTCCAAATCGCTGAGAAGAGCGCGGTGCTTCTTGAGCAGAGCTTCCGCGCTGTCTTCATCTTTACCGTAATCGGTACTGCCAACCACAGGCTCCTTCTCGCGCATCCACGATTCGGCTTCGTTGGCATCAGCGAGATATTGGTGGGCCTGGAGCGAGTCGTTCAACTCCTGACGGCGCTTGTCAGCCTTGGTCTTCAGTGCGCGCCAGTTGTCGCGAAGCTGGGCGAGCTTGTCGCGAATGTCGGGCGCCAAGAAGTGACCTTGCGCGATCATGTCATCAGCAGCCTGACCAACACGTTCAACTTGGGGCTCGTGGTTCTGGATCTCGGCGATCAGAGCCTGCTGCTTCTTGATCAGATTCTGCACGCCGATGAGATCGCGTCCGCGGTTGGTGCTCGTGGCGATCTGCTCCTTTTCGCGAATCCACGCGAGTTCATCGTCGATATCGCGGAAAAGCTGATTTCCATGGTGCGAATCCTGCAGTTTTCCCTTGCGTTTTTCGAGGGGATTGCGCAGAGCGCTGTAGCGAGACTCGAGCGTTTGCTGCTTCTGGAGAATGGCGGGCGCGTCAAAGTGGTCGGCGCCTTGGAACACATCGGCCTGTTGGCGAATAGCGTCGACGCGATCTTGGTGAGCGTTGTAGTCGCTCTCGAGGAGCGCCTGCTTCTTCTGCAGATTCTGCACGGAGATGATGTCCTTGCCGAAATCCTCAGAAGCGATTTGTCCTTCCAGTTCGCCGAGCCACAAATCGACCTCTTCGATATTGCGGTTGAAGAGCTGCTGCTCGCTGGCGTCGTTCAGTTTGTTTCCCTTGCGCGCGGTAGCGTCAACAAGATCGTCCCACAGAGTTGCGACCTAAAATGGCGATTTTTCAGAATACGAAAACGGATTCTGCAGCCGCTTACCTCATCAAGGCGCTTCTGGACGTTGTCCTTGGCGTAGTGATCCGAGTTGATCAGATTCGCGCCGGTGGTGTTGATCTCTTCCAGGCGGTTGCGATTGGCCTTGAGCTCCTGTTCAAAGTTTTGGTGCTTCTGGAGCTTTCCACGAATGTTCGTGGGGTCGAGGTAGCTGTCGTCCTTGGCGATCTTCAGCTTCTCGTTGATCCAGCTGACCATCTCGTCGCAGTCGCGGTCGAACTGCTGCACGTGGTACGAATCCTGGAGACGGCCGCGGCGAGAGTCGGCGCGCGCCTTCAGCTGACGACGGCGTTCGAGGAGCGCTTCGCGGCGACGAGCGACGTCATCGGCGGCGTAGTGCTGACCCTGGATGAGCTTCGTGGCGAACTCGTCCAACGCGCGGATCTTCTCCTCCTGAGCGGCGAGGCTCTTCTCAAAGTCCTCGTGTTTCTTGATCAGCGATTCGACCGAGTCGAGCGAATCTCCGAGGTCATCGTTGGCCAGGAAGGCTTCCTGCTTGGTCATCCACGTTTCCGCTTGTTCGGTATCACGGTAGAAGAGCTGCAGATCCATGCACTGCTCGTAGAGGATGCGGCGTTCCTCCCAGAGCGTCAAAAGCGAGGCCTTTTCGCGGGCCAAATGCTGCAGCTTCTCTTTGACTTCATCGGACTGCGCAATTCCATCGTCCAAGAGCTTCTGGCCGGCTTCGGCGGTTTGGCTAATCGAATCCTCGCGGGCGTCGATCTCTCCCTTGTGCTCTGGTGGGCTTCGAGGAGAGCCTCAGCTCCGGCGACGTCCTTTGCCAGCTCATCGGCTGAGATCAGCGAGGACATGTCAGTAATCCATCCGCAAAGATCGCGATAATCGGCGAGGAAGCGGTGGAGGTTGTAGGCACGATCCAAGCCTTCCTTGCGGGCCTGAGCCTTGTTCTTGAGCGCGGCCCACTGATTCTGCGCTTCGTCCATCTTCTGTTGGATGGCGTCAGAGCGTTCCGGGTGCTTGGCCGCGAGATTCTCCGAGTCGGTGACGAGTTGACCCATCTAAACATGAAATGTCAGCTCAATCTACACTGCTGCAGGCTGCTACCTTCGATTCCAGAGCAGCGAGATCACGCTCGGTACCCTCATGCTTGCGCTGGAGAGCCTGAACGTTGTTCAAGTCACGTCCATAGTCATCGGAGGAAAGCGCGGCGTCCTTCTCGCCGATCCACGCGAGCGTCTCGTCGATGTCGCGGTTGAAACGCTGCACCTCGTGCGCTCCGTAGAGTCCCTCGCGGCGGGTGGCTGCAAGAGTGTTGAGACGATGCCAGGCGTCGTTGACCTCCTTCCTTCTTCTTGTTGATCTGCTCCTGTTCGGTGTGACCCTCCTCGATGAGCTTTTCCGCTGCGCTGTTCACTTCGGTGATGCGGTAGTGGTGGTTGGTGAGCTCCTTCAAGAACTCGTCAAATTTCCGCTGCAGCACCTCGACATGCTCGAGGTCCATTCCGAAATCCTCGGCGGTGACAAAGGTTTCCTTGTCGCGGATCCAGTAGAGAACTTCGTCGCATTGACGAAGGAACTGGAGCAACTTGAGCGCTTGTTGCAGTTTGATTCCCTTATCCTTGAGTTTGAAGAAGAGTTGATCCCATAGTGCGTGCAACTCTTCGAGGCGCTTCTGCAATACCGTAACCGTTAGCATCGGCTAGCCGAAAGCTCTCCACTTACTCTGATCTTTCGCTTTCGAAATGGCCATGTTGGATCATGTCATTTCCGGTCTTGTCAAGCTTCGAGATGGCATTTGAATGCGCCTGCACTTCAGCTTCAAACGCTTCATGCTTCTGGATCTTCGCCTGTAACGTTAAAATCGGTTATTTACCGTTTTACTGAATGTATAGTTTTAGTTAATCTGTTTGTCGCTGGCGCCTGGAATGCGCTGCCGCGTGCGGTCAAGGTCTCGTCGCGAGATCGCTGAGACGATGGCCTTGGCCCTTCCGACGTCGTCATCGGTCGACGTATTGATTTTAGCGCGCCGATGGCAATCTGCGCCTGTGGCCAGAGAGCAGGCTTATCGTTTGTGGCCAGCGGCTGTGGCCACAGATGGCCCACAATTAGTTTCGCAATTGTTCGACATTATCACGACGCACTTGAGGCGCGCGCGGCTGTCAGAGTGAAAGAATGCGCGTACAAACAATCGGAGAGGAGAATTGATTTTTGCGCAATCTTATTAGGCCGAACACGCGGTTTTCGGGCCAAATTTGGAATAACGGAGGCAAATTGTTGATGTTTGGTCTCGAAGCGGGAATCAAGAAAACTCGAACGTTCTTTGCGCTGCTCTTTGTCATCGCGATTTGGCCAATTTTGGCCCGGAAAATAGCAATTTGCGATTTTTTATGTCGGAGTAGACCCAATCGAGATTGCAAGGCACGCTCATGGCGCCGGAATCACTCGAAATTAGCCCAAAATGGCCAGTTTGTGAACAGCAACAACAGCGCGTGAGAACTGAGAAGCGCGCGAACGAATTAAGGCGCACAGGGCTCAAAAAATAGCCCAGACCCTGGCGAAGAACGTTAATTGAGAGGATTTCTGTTTTCAATCAAGAACAGATCAAAAGAAGCATTCAGTGCCTTGTCCAATCACTCGTGGCTCCTGAGTGGAAAAGCGCATTTTCGAAATTCAGCGCGCCACGGCTGCTTGAAATTCAGTAACGCACAAACCTGGAGATTGGTGGTGTCCTTGAACGACTCCTCGGAAGCGGTCTGCAGCTTCTCGATAATCCAAATCTCGAGCTCATCGGCATCGCGCTTGAAGTAGGCGAACTGACGCGCCTCCTCAAGCCGATCGCGCTTGTTCTTCGCGTAGCCTTTGAACTGCGAGTAGTGCCCGAGGACCTCGGTACGACGGTGTTGAATGTCTTCCGCGTTCTCGAGCACTTTGATCTCCTGTGGCGGCGGCACTTCGAGCACCGGCTCTGGAGGCATTCCTTGTTGATCTGACATCTCGCGATCCTCTCTTCTCCTGGAATGGCAAAAATGTGGAATAATTGGAGATTCGGGGAACGCGAGAGCGCCGCGGCGATGGACGACAACGACGACGACATGTATTTGATAACGATCGGCTGCGATTGCGTAAAGGCCGCCGCCGCCGCTTGAAAAGGAGAAGAAGACGTGCAGAGAGGCGCATGTAGCGCGCTGGTTGGCGCGACACGGAAATGCAAACATTTGAAACTGAATTTGGGGCGAAAAAAACGAAAGGAAGGATTAGAAGAAGCACAACAGCGGCGCAGACTTGAGATGTGTGGAGAAGAAATGCATTAGAAATGAGGAGGTTGCGCTCCAGGGGCTAAACAAGACAATACAGCAGCGCCACAAGCACCCCTCCTCAAATATCGATCTATTCCGCGCAAAAAATTGGCCCTCGATGAGTCAAAGGTCTTCGGCATATGAATCAGGACCGCCGAGTGTAACTTATAGGTCGTGCGCCTTTGATGTTTGATAGCGCGCGAGCGAGCGAACGTGTGTGCATTCCTGAGATAAGCAACGGTGACGCAACATCGTATTTTCACACTATTTTGACGATGTGCAAACCTAACCGGAATTGTTTTTTTGCAGAAATATTGATTTTAGACCTTAAAAGGCTGAAAGTGAGTGACTACAGTTGGTGAAGAGGAAGCTGACGGGGCTTAAGAACCCCAAAAGACAATATTTAGGCTTCGTTGAAGAGTGCAGAAACGTTTATTTGTTGCAGAAAGCGCACCAGCGAGATGCGAGTGAGGCAGCAGCGCAGTACACAGAGGGAGTCAATGTCGAGGGGTGCGACGCTCCGCAGCGTCGTCGTCGCCGCAGCGGCCTCGCTTTGCCCCTCCGCGTTGGGACGAGTGCTGAACGCGAGCGAAGAGCGAGCGAGCGAGAGCAGTTGTTTCGCATTTGCGCGCGCGCGCGGATCGATGAAGGGCGCGACGCAGTGGTCGTTGTCATCGCGTGCTGCATATGCAGAAATTTGGGGAGATGGGAGCGAGAGGAGCGATGGCAACGGCAGAGCAACCGTAAACCGGAAATGACAGTTGCGATCGGTGTGTCACAATGAATTTAATCCGCTCGGCTAAAAAAATTAGCATTTCAATTTCGAGCCGAAGCGCAGAAGAGTGGTTCCTGCCGGCGAAGTGCCTCCGCACGCAAAAACGTGAAAGCACTTCAAATTCCTGTTTGTACATACTGACATTGATGGCGCAAGCAGTCAACGCCGCCATAGCTCAGTCGGTTAGAGCGTGGGTCTAATAAGCCCAAGGTCGCAGGTTCGACCCCTGCTGGCGGCAAAGATATTTTTATTTTTCAATTGTTATTCTGCAAGTACCGTATCACACTTCCTTCCGGCAGTTGTAGAGCACGTTTGCAGAGGTAAATGGCAGATTAAGTACATCAATTCGTTGAAATCCAGCCTGCTGAAGCAATTCTCGAGCTCGTTTCTCGCCCCATTTGTTTCCGAGACAAAGAGCGTCTAAATTCTTATCAATTAAGGTATGTTTAGGTCGTTTCTGACGCTACCATCGCGTTGGAGCCAATTGGCAAGCAGTGGAACAGCGAGATTCCATACAAAACGGCCGAACCGTCGCCTTCCTTCTTGTCTTCGAAGACGTTACTCGTTCCTTTGATCTCGATCATGGAAAACACTCCTCCAGGCTTCAGAACACGGTGGATCTCTTTGAGGCACTAAACTCTGGTTGTCAAAGCCCGAAACGTGTGGATTACCAAGTCAGGACGGGTCTGGTCATGACAGGCGTCGAAAATCGTGACCCAATCGAAGCTGTTGGTCCATTCCCTAGGAAGCGCAGCGGCATCGCAGTTAACAAACACGGAATTTAGGAGATTTTGCTCTAAAGCGGCTTTTTTCGCTTTGTTTACCGCGTCCTCGTTGTTGTCCACTCCGAATAAATTGGATTCTGGGAAATGCTTGGCTGAAACACCTCATTTCAGGCACAAATCGCGTGTCCGACCAACCCAGATGGTTAACAACAAACCCGTTCCCACAACCGACGTCCAGGATGCGGATTCCATTGACCTGGACGCCCGTAAGAGGAAGAATATCGGAAATGAGATATTTCTCGTAGTATCCTGTGGACATGTTGCTTAGTTGAGTGATAAAATCGTCGTACTGGTCGTATGTGGTGCCTAAAGCGTACACTGAATGCCGCTTCTGGCTGAATTCGCTACCTTTCGGTCCGTCTTTGCGGAATACCTGGGTCATGGTCTTGTAAACAGGCACACACTGCTGTGTGAACATGAGCATGTCCATCGCCTCGTGAGCACCGCACAAAACGGTCTTCTTCTCGTCGGAAATCCAGAATTTCTCGCCATCTTCTGTTACTTCGACAATGTCGGCACAAGCCACGCTCGATAGCCACTCGCGAACGTATCTGTAACGAGGCTGGGTGCACTAGGTCCTGGAATGCGGCCTACCTGGGCTTGAGGTCACCTCTTTGAGCCACAGCCTCTGGCGTCACAGGATTTCCCTCGCTGGACAGCTCGCCCAAGATCTCAAACAACTTCAACTCTTTGCCGATTGCAACTACAAGGCTCAACATGCCGGTCATGGAGATGTTCAGCATTTTGGCCGTGAATTTGGCCATATCGGTGCCTTCAGAAGCCATTTCAGGGGTGAATTGGGTGGAGAACAGCGAGGAATAGAGCGCACGCGACAGGAACAAACAACGAGTGAGCGAAAGGGCGCTGGCCTTGAGGAACTGCTGTTGGTGATGTCATCAGACTGTGGTGTTTGTGTGTGGAAACGTTCTTTGGTTCGCGCGATCCTGACAATAAGCGTAAAAAGGTATTACGACCGGCTGGAGACAAAACGGCAAATTGAAATTCTTTGAAATTCTTGGGACACGGTACGGTTTCTGCGGTCTTGGTGCGGTTTGATTGCGGTCGGAAATGCATTGTACGGTATTAGTACTTTGACCGTTCTTTGCCGGAAATGACCATTTTCGACCGTTTCGGGTGATTCTGATGGCATGCGCGTTTCTCGCGACCTCGAATTGGTCTACAACCGGCCCAGGATACACAAGTTTGTGGCTATCTGGGTGAGAAACGATGAAAAATCGAGTTTTGCGGTTGCGCGCGTCAACGATTGGTCAGCAAATTGACAATTTTTTGCCTTTTAACGGCATCGCCGTCGGTCGCCCGGCTCGAGATCTAGCAGCTGTTTGCTGCAGAAAAATCGTTTTTCAACATCAGATGACAGGAAATTGCAGGAAAACTGAAACAGGCACTGACACTGACAGCTCTCGGTCCACAGCCGAGACAGCGCGGAGTGTTAATTTTGCAGCGTGCACCCTTTCTGTTTTCCGTGTTTTCTCATTTCGCGTTATTTCGATGTTTCCATCACCGTAATCTCTCCGATTTTCCAGATTCCACACACGCGCACCTATGGACTTTTCCGCTGAAGAAGTGATCGTGAAGCACCGCTTCCCCGCCTCCCTCTTCCCTCCTGCGCGCCTGTGGGACATTTTCCAGCTCGAAGCGGAGATCGACAAGCTGAGCGCGCTCTTCATGACTGTGCTGGATTTTGGTGAACCTCCCGAAGACAGCGAGTTTGTGGAGCTGGACAATGAGGACGAGGACGAAGATATGAGCAAGGAGGCGACGTGCGAGGTGATGGACGTCGACTAGGCGGTCGAGGCACAGATCCGCCACCTTCTGGGGTTCCCCAGGCATTGTCGTAGCCCTTTTTGGGCGTTTGTAGCCCTATTTGGGCGGACTTAGCTTGCAGTTCGAGCCGATCCAGTAGCTCGATGAAGAAACGCGTTGAACGGGGAAGTATGCGCTTATTTGCCGATCGAATCCTCATATTGTCTTGCAGGTGGAATTCCAACCGGAAAACGCATTGTGGAGCGCGAAATCGTTCTTCTTCATCGCCGCCTGCTCTCCTCGACTCAATGACGAGTCTGCCGGAGGTTTGCCTGAATGGAGACTTGACACCAATGGTAACAGACAAGATGCGAATTTGTGTTTTTCGCGCATTTTTTGGGAGAAACGTTCCTCTGATTTTCGAAATGCTCGTTATGTTAAAGTAGGCTTTGTTCGCGTGTTTGATGTGACCCAGTTGAGAAAAGCAACGCCGCACTTTTTGCCAGCGTTGTTCGCTTATATAGCGTGTCGTCCTTGCATCGCATTACTCGCATCTGTTGCGTGTATATATAAACCGCGTTTCTTGTGATCTTATTGTAAGTTGTTGTATTCCAGATAACATAATGATCATCCCGGTGCGTTGTTTTACTTGCGCAAAGTGATCGGAAACAAGTGGAAAGTTACCTAGGACTACTGCAGACCGAGTACACCGAAGGTGACGCGCTCGACGCCCTGAATCTCCGCCGTTATTGCTGCGACGAATGCTGCTCTCTCATGTCGACCTCATCGAGAAACTCCTCAACTACCATCCCCTGGAGAAATAAGAAAAGTAATCGTTTGCAGTTTGTTATTTGTTGTTGGTATTATTTGTACACTCGTCTTAAACGTTGTCCGCAGACCGGGTATTTGGGCACCACACAGGTTCAGTTATTGCATTTTACGGTCTGAAGTAGCGGTTGCTGCTTCGGCGATGTGTTGTATTATGCGTAAACATTTGGCTGAGCCGGAGGTGGCGAAGAATGATGCGTCAAAAGCGAATGAGTTCGTTGCTGAGCAGAGAAGACGAAGACGCCGGTGATGGCGACTTCCACGAGTCTCTCGAATGAAGCCGTGCTACAAACTGCTTCGGGAACTTGTGAGGACGATGAAGTCAAGAAAACTGAGGTGAGCAACGCTAGAATCTACAGAAACTAATGCTCCTTGCAGGAAGTCCTTGTGACTCCTCCAACAAACGACTTGAACACGAGGACGGGCAGTTCTCTGGAAGAGAAGAAACCGGTTGAGCGAATGGCGAAGCGAGAGATCAACAGCGAGCGGAATCGCTACGACCCGGGCTACAAGACGTTGCCGACGTCTTCCGAGTGGGCTTCGG
>MQUG01000515.1:0-12133 GCA_007213375.1 Steinernema feltiae | reverse complement strand
TTTTTCTATGGCTTTTGACTTATTGACTTGACTAGGAACGTCTCGCAGTTGGCGCATAAATCGGTCCTCTTTCACGTTTTGAAGCGTTCAAAAGCACTTCGCGAAATTGGCCACGGTTTAAAAGGTAACAATTTACAAATTTTGTCCAATCAAAGCTGAAAGTGAAAGTTTCCACAAGTGGTTCTGTAAACGGAGATTTCTCGGCATGACTGCTTGACTGGGAGCCACTCTCAAGTCTGGAAAATGGTTTATCAGAATTTTGTGTTTTCGTGGGTCGTAGCGCTGCCGACTAACCACGGATTCTTCAAAATTCACTTCAATTGTAACTTTTCTGTGCGTCAATGTAGTTTAACGTCTCTTTCTGTCACAGCTACGTCTAGTCATTTAAAAATGGCTCTCCTTATCACTCCTACTCATCATCTAGTGTTTTTATCATAGTTAATGGCGTTTCATCGCACAGACGTAAAGCGACTCTTTTCCTCCTTATCCTCCCAGTACCTAAAACGAGATGTTAGGTCGTCTCTTCCTTGTCGCAACTCTCGTCGCCTTCTCCGTCGCCACGAAGCAATGTCCCAATGGATCGATTTCGAGCGTTTCGGGCGCCAAATGCTACCACTCCATGCTCTATCTCAAGACGTTCTCCGCCGCTGAAGCCTTTTGCAGCGGCTTCGGAGGTCATCTGGCTTCTGTTCACAACAACTTTGACTACGATCGGTTGGTCGGTATGAGTAGAGGAGCGATTTCCCTTTCAAAATCACGAATTTGACTTTTAGTCTCCATGGACGCGACTCTGTTCTGGCTCGGAGGGCAGCGCGGCAACGACAACGGGTGGAGCTCGACCGACGGCAAATGGATCTGGACCGACGGATCCATTTTCGACTTTAACAACTGGGCAGCCGGAGAACCAAGCCGTCGTGGGGCCTGTCTTGTCGGTGATCGCGCGTCGCTCCTCTGGGGCGCCGTGGACTGCGAGCGACTGGCCGGATTTGTGTGTGAAACCGACGCAACCGACGCGCCTACTACGGCACCCACGATCCTCGGTTCGCCTCTGAACTGCAGCTCTTCCGCCTGCGAGTACAAGTTCTTCAATTACAACAAGACCTGGCTTGACGCGGAAGAATTCTGCATTACGCGCAATGGCCATTTGATCTCCGTGCACAACGATCTCGTCAACAATTTGATCGCAAATCCTACATTTAGCGATGGCTTGCATCAAACGGAGCTGTGGATTGGCGGCGCGCTTTCAGACGTGGAAAACAAATTTGTTTGGACTGATCAATCGCAATTCGATTATACCGACTTTTTGCCCGGGAACTCGTTCAACGACACCACGTCTGCGATTGGTATTACGGTATTCAAAAGACGCAGTTCCTTCTACTAAACGCTTCCGTTCAGAGAGTCCACGGACAGAAGGACGGTTCGTTCATGAATGGATGGCTACTCGAAGATTGGCTCACACAACTTCCATTTGTCTGCGAAAGACCGCGTTTGTCTTGAAGTGATTCGGATCATCCACGTGTTCAATCGGTTAAATGAATATCAATCCAGCTTTGTTCTCAAATGGGATCTCACAGATGCTCTGGAGTGACTTGTTGCAATCGGCATTCTGTCATCCGAAATTCTAAAAAATAGCGCGGTTCACAAGATTTGATCCCTCGAATTGACACGCGGACGTGGACGTTGTCTTTCCGAGCGGGCACTTGACGTTTATAACCTGAGTGCAAAAGTTAAACTTTCGATTCCGGGTCGATTTGATTTCGGTTTTCACAAATTAAGAGCATCGCAAAACAGCACTGCTGTTCTGGAACTTAATCTCCGATTTAATCATCAACCTGGTTTTTATGTCTCGGCCGATTAGTATCGATGCACCTAGTTCCCAATTAATCCTTTTAAGGTCCATTTGGGCGATTCTATTTCGCAGCTCTTTCACTCTTTGCGGTGAGCTCCGCAACCTCTGCAATCTTCTAGTCCTCTGTCCCGATATCCCTTCGCTTCAAGTGCGACAATCCTCTCGCTTTCCCTACAATTCCAAAAGCTACCTGGAAAACGTGCTCTGAAACGTGTTCGTTTCTGTTGTAAAGAGTTAAATTTTGACATTTGACACGATTACGCATGTAACATGAACTAGAAGCAATCAATCTTGCGCGTCTTTTGCTCTCGCAACGCGCGTTCCCCGACATACGGATAATAAGGATGACGATGGGTCAAAACATCCCACTTTCAACTACTTGTTTTGCCCCTTGTTTTGATCAATCCAGCGCAGGCGAAACGACTCATCTTTACTATCTGATCCGCGAAAGTCGCTTTCACATTCAACCTGGCCGATCGACGATGAACCTGTTCACGTCGTTCATACTCTTCGGGTGCTTCTGGATCGAAGGTAATTTTGCTTCTTTTCTAGTTTTGTGCCCACTCGATCAGAGTGTTCTCTTGCCTTTGCTCTTTGCTCTCATTACAACGCCGCAATCTTTCAGCGCGTTCGCTAATACCCGCGACGAATCAAAAGATCGAAAAACGCTCGTCTCGACAACAAAACCTTCGATGCGGCGCATAAATTGCATCTTCACTGGTACATGACCTCGATCAAAGCTTTAATGGGTCAACTCGGCAAAGAGCTCTATGCGCAGCTTAATCCAGGTACGGTAGCCTCTTGCAAAAAACGGATCAGAAACGAGTGAACGCGTGTTTTAGAGGACCAAATCGAGTTTGCTCGTTGCCTCGATAGGATCGAAAATCAAAGAGATCTCAGCTTGGGCGCGCGCTGTCTCGTCCAAGCTCGACAGTCGCATTTTGCGAATCCTCTCAGAAAGCCGCATTTTAAGCATAAATCTAGCAAAAAAAAGTCAAAGAAAACGAAAATACCAAAATTCATAATTCACAAATCAAAATCACTAAAAAAGCTAAAAGAAATCATAAAATTGAAACTAAAAAAAGAGCGGAAACGACCGAAACGAAGCGAGCACCGCTTGCTGAACGTGTTTCCTCCAAAGACCAAAATCAAGCAACGGGACAAATGGCCCGATTTGTTGGATCCCACAAAACCAAGCGCAATCGAGCGGGTGGCGAATCTGATAACAAGGGTAACGCAAGGCAACGAGTCGACCTATCATCCCGGCGACTGGGTGAAGACCTACTCGGAGCTGCGAAAACTGAAGAAAGCGATGGACGAGAAGAAGCAGATGCCGGGAGCGAGAGCGTTCGACTATCGTCTCTATGATCTTGTGCTCGACAGTCCGAAACCAACGAAATCGC
This sequence comes from Steinernema feltiae, assembly GCA_007213375.1. Lineage (NCBI taxonomy): Eukaryota > Metazoa > Nematoda > Chromadorea > Rhabditida > Steinernematidae > Steinernema > Steinernema feltiae. The sequence goes on along the minus strand of MQUG01000515.1, from coordinate 8,881 downwards.
CTCAAGAAAAGGTATTCAAGCGAAAACGCTAGTCTTAACTCTACTCTTTAGCTACAAGGAGCGACGTTTCTTGATGCCGCGCTCGACCTCGTGGAGTCATTTGGCGGCACGCGCAATAAGAAACAGCGGCAAGGAGCAAATTTCCGCGTTCTAAGTCCTAGGATAGCGCCGCTCATGCCTGATAAGCTCGAATCCAAGTACAATCCGCTCTCGCCGTCAATTTTGGCGTTTTACAAAGACGAAGGCGAGGGTGGAATTGCTTCAATTCCAGATGTTAGTGCGTTTAAAACTTGCTTTCAGCTCACAGACGGTTCTTTAGGTTCTAGAGCAGACAGGAATGACCACAAAGGACCGCGACAGCGTGATGGAAATGCTGATGGAAGTGTCCGGTTCTAGAAATCACGTGAATTTGGCTCTGGACATCCTGAACAATCTGAACTTTAAAGGTTAGCAAAACCAGACCGGCACGAAATCAACTTTGTAGGCATGAAAGGCGAGATTCTCGAGGTCACCGAACGCTTGGGTTCGGCATTTGAAATTCTGGAAAAATCATTTTTGCACTTTCAACACGACGACATCAACAAGCGAGGCTTCACGTTCATGGAACCTCGTCAGATGGAGAAGATCTACCGCGATCACGGCATCGCAAGCGCGGATGACGTCGGCTTCGATCTCCAGGAGTACCGGAATCTCACTAGATCACAACGCGAGCTCAGTCTGTGGCGGAGAATCGAGCTTCTGGCTGAGAACAAGACCGAATTGGACCATCGGAGAGAGAAACGCGCATTTCAGTTGATCTCTGTCCTGGCGCCCACAATTCTCGCTCCCTACATGTTCAATCCGATCTTCGGCCTCAGCGTCATCGGACCTGTAATCCTCTCTCCGAACATTTTCAGTCCTCTCATTCTGAATCCGTCCGTTCTAGGGCCATTCATCCTCTCTCCGGCCGTCGCAATGCCCTTTATAATCTCACCGTATCTCCTCTCGCCTTACATTCTGACTCCGATTGTCATGGCGCCGTTCATCCTCAATCCCTACGTCCTATCGCCCAATATCATCAATCCCTACGTCCTCAGTCCTCTCATTTTGAGTCCTTTAGTGCTTTGTCCAGACGTTCTCTCGCCTCAAACTCTTGGCGGCGCGATTCTTTCGCCAAGCGTCGCGTCTCCGCCAATCTTGACCGAAAGTTACTTGATGGCCAATGTGTTGTCACCTTCGTTCTTGTCCTAAGTAGAGCCATAAAGCCTAGAATAGCGGAGAATTGATGTCAAGATTGAGCCTGGGCAACGATGAAGACTTCAACGTTGTGAAAACGCACTCTGAACAAAGTTTTACTCGATGTCGCGCCGCCAATCCGATTTAATTCAATCTCTGTCAAATTACGGTAATTTGACGCCGGTAAACAAGTAAAGTGCAACAGAACCGCAAACGAGAGTTTTACAGATTAACCTCATTAATATTTCAACAATCGGGAAAAGTATGAATGTGAATTAAGTTCAGAAACCGCATAAAAGGTCCTCAGAATTGATTAATTTAGTGAGAGAATGAAAGCGAGAAATTTGTGACCAGTGACCGGCATTGAACCCTCGACCTCGCTCACAAGAGATGCAAACTTTTGTGTGGATTTAGACGTCACTTTGGTTCCATTTTTCGCTCGACAATGGACAGTTACCAGACAACTCGCTTAATCCAATTCAGTTGAACTTTGAGAACTTTTACCTCCTTGTAAACTCTCATTTATTGGCTAACTGTAAGTTAAACTCCGTGATTCGTTAAAGTTTAAGACGAACTACGCATTTTATGTGAATTTTTGGGAATTTTCGCAATTTTCCTGACATCATATTGACTTCAATCTGCTGTTCAACAACGCACATTGACGCTACAAACCATTGTGCCTGTAACTGAGAGTCTCACGTTCGATTACTCATTTGTCGTCCGCTTCTCATAAACACAACAGACTCACTCCACTGAAGGTTTCAACCATTATACCGGACCGGGGTGTTTTTTGTGCTTATTGACGACGTGCTCGCTCTCTTTCTCCCTTTTTCTTTCAAACCGCATTAGGGAAAACAGCGCTCTCATGCGCGCTGCGTTCAAAAACAAGCCGCCGCGCGATTGGCCTTCGTTTTGTGGTCTTGAACACGTGCACTTGTGACTCTTTTATGTAACGTGAAGCTAATTTGCCGCTAATTCAGATCACCATGGCAGTTTTTGTCGCGACCCTCTGTGTGGTCGCGTTTCTTTTCAACATGATCGCTGTGCTGCTCCTCTGTCAATTCCTGCAGTCGATTAACAAGTATGAGCGAGATGCTTCCATTATAGACGTATAAGTGGCTTCTTTAATACGATTCTGTTCTGCCTCAATTCGCGAATAAATCCCAAAGGAAGTGACTCATTTATGAAGCGCGTCATCATTGCATTCCGCGTTCATATTTTCCCAATGCGTCAAATTGCCTAATCAGACCAATCCACGCGCGCGCGAGATGCTGTTTTCCGGTTCGTAATTGGTCGTTGGCCTCTAGGCGCCCATCACTGAATGTACCCCCTCTAAGCAAACCACTCATCTCATCTCGTCGGTTTTGAAGAAGGCGGAGGATCGAAGAAGAAAACAATAACATTGACATTAATCAAACGGCGCTCCGTTGCACGAAATCGCCCGGAATCTATCATTTGTTGTGGTGAGGATGCACACAAATCGGGATTTAGAACAACAGCAACAGCTATAGGCTATTTCTGGTCTAGCTGTGCGTGGGTCCTACTTACACTCTGGAGTGTTCTTGCTGGTGAAGCATAGGCATGTAGTTCTGCGCACTTACGCAGACCGCATCAAATAAAGCCTCACAAACTACAGAAACGTGCGTTTTTTTCGCCAAAACTTGGACTTTTATCGTCGTCACTATGTGATTCTTGGGTTCGAATGGATGCACTCGACTGACTGACTTTCGAGGGCAGCAAACTGATTCCTGTTTGATAAGGCGTCAATCTTGCAATGACCAGTCTGTAGTGCTCTACAGTACCCTGGCACAAGTAGACAAGAAATGGAAGGATTTAATTCAGGAAAAGCTCATGTTTCGAAAGCACAGCATTGACTAACGAGCCGAGTCATCCGTTAAATTCTTCTTGAGCCAAAAACGATTTTAAGCCTAAGCAACTTGAACGAACTTCTATTGCACTTTAGCTTTTGCGGTTGACCCAGATAAGTAGAAAATTTCGGAAATAATGCAAAAGAAATGTTTTGGTTATACTATACTATTACCGTCCGAAGCAGGTTACTACCGTCCAAACGGAACCTCCACCGTCCGAAGGTTTTTCCGCCGTCCAAAGGAGTCCTCAACCGTTCAAAACATTCTGGGCCGTCCAACAAAGTTGTGCACTTCTAGCCCTTCAAAATTAGTTGCACAACATCTGACTTGTTGCTAACAATCTTAAAACCAGACTTTTGGTGACGCTAATTTTACGCTAATAGCTTTTAAATTGTAAGCTCGTCAGCTGTAAGGACACATTTCCGTAACAAAAAAGAGCTGCGCTTGGGATAGCGAAAGAAGCTCTGAAGAAGAGATTGTTGCGCACTAGATAAACTTCTACTTTATATTTTAGGTTCAGAGCAGTGTGGGTTCTTTTCAACGGTTTGGTTGGTCTGTGGCAGATCGCATTTGGTGAATTGCTTTAGCAAGGGTTCAAAATTGAGCTATTGTTCTAGAATGCTGGTCGGAATAGGGCGTTACGCTCAAGCTTCTATGCAATAAAACCGATTGATAGTGCCAAATCTAGTTTCAAGTTTCCCTCAACCGAAAACCGAAAAAATTATTCTTTTTTTGAAGTTTCAACAACAAAGATCGCTTTTTTTCAGGGAGCGAAAGCGCGCCATTTTTTAGAGCTGGGAGACAAGTCTTTTGGACGGCGCTACAATGCCTTGGACGCCAGAGATTCCTATGGACGGTGGAGGCAACCTTCGGACGGTGGAGGTTTCGTTTGGACGGTAGTAAACTGCTTCGGACGGTAATAGTATAGTATAACCAATGTTTTGTTAGGGCATAGATAGACAAGAATTAGAGGAATTGTGGTGTTATACCACTAAAACAAAAAACGGGCTTGTGCTCTTTAGATCGTTTTAGTTTTGAAAACACAGTATTGCTATTACTAACGAGCCGAGTTATTGGATCGTCTAGCTTCCCAGCAGTGCTGTGCCATTCAGCGCTAAGCGATATTCACCGTAATTCACAATTTACCACAAAAAAAGGAGTTTGATCCCAAACAATGTCCGCTCCTCACGTGATCAAAATACGCTGACGGACTTGTGTTAAACATGCGCGATCATCGTAGCTTCCTAGCAGTAGTACTCATTCCACATAAGCTACAATTTAACACAAAAAAATTGGAGTTTGACCTGAGAACAATCTCCGCTCTCTGCTGATCTTCCGCGATAAACAAAGCGATTTATATAAATCACCGCCTCAATCGGCCCGAGCAATTGGCGTCCGATCAACAAGCTGCAGCAGCAGCAGCTTCACCACAACAACATCGCCTCACTGCACTGCACAGACCAGTGTTCAACGCTCCAGCTTCAATTCGGTGGTCGGTCTAACCTCCCGCTCTTGTTCCAGATTCGCAATGGTCAACTTCACGCAAATCCTCACCAGGGAGCAGGAGAATGAGCTCCGGCTGGTGGCGGCAAAGATGGTCACGCCAGGAAAAGGCCTCTTCGCCGCTGATTTCACCGCGCACGACATGCAGAAACCGTTCGATCAGATCGGCATGGAGAATTCGGTCGAGAATCGTCGTCTCCTGCGCCAGATGCTCTTCACCACTGACGACTCGCTCGGCGAGTATTTGACCGGAATGATCCTCAACGACGAGATCTTCTATCAGAAGACCGACGACGGCGTCCGCTTCGTCGATGTGCTCAAGAAGAAAGGAATTCTGTCTGGAATTACGGTAGACAGGGATCATGTTCCGCTCTACAACACCGACAACGAGCAGACGACTCAGGGATTGGACGATTTGCTTGCGCGCGCAAAGAAGTACAAGGCGGTAAGACGCGGGTTGGGTTACGGTACTCACACAATTGTCTAGGAAGGAGCTACCTTCGCGAAATGGCGATCAGTCTACCGTATCTCCAACGCTACTCCCAGTCACACCGTTCTCCACGAGGCATCGCAGGTCGCCGCTCGTTACGCCTCGATCTGCCAACTCGCGGGTCTCGTGCCGATCATCGAGCCCGAGGCGCTCTTCGACGGAGATCACACGCTTCGCGCAGTGCCAGAAGGTCACCGAAACGATGCTCTCCTACCACTACCGCGCGTTCAACGACCTCGGCGTCTTCATCGAGGGAACGATTCTCAAGCCGAGCATGGTGCTGCCGGGCAAAGACTCCGCCGACTACGCCAAACACACGCACGCCGACGTCGCGCTGGCGAACGTGATCGCTATGCAGCGTGCGGCGCCCGCTGCAATTCCCGGAATCGCGTTCCTCTCCGGCGGTCAAACCGCCGAGAACGCAACTGTGCATCTTAACGCGATCAATCAGGTGCAGGGACGAAAGCCCTGGGTGATGACGTTCTGCTTCGGGCGTGGTCTGCAGGTGCCGGCCTTCAATGCGTGGGCCGGAAAGCCAGAGAACGTCGCTGCCGGTCAGGCTGCTTTCATGGAACGGGCGAAGTTGAACGCGTTGGCTACGCAAGGGAAGCTGCCACCCGGAGCGGCCAGCTGCACTGCTTGCTAAAGGATACGGTGCTGTACGTCTGTGTTCCATTGTAGAATTGCTTTTTCTTTTAAGTAAATGCAACTTTGAGTCACAAAGATGACAATGAATTGGCCACAGTGTCGTCAAGAATGATCAGCTATGAGATACCATTGTGGGTGGTCCAGTCAACAACACTGTACCTCCTCAAAATGAAAAGGACAACCAACGATAGAGTTTTCTGGTTTTATGCCGCCAGTTGTCTCCTTTGTTGGCTCCTTTAGACTTGAAAACAACCGGAACGCGGTTAGCTTGCAAAGGATACCATTCACGTCAGTAGAAACGCTTTTTCATTGTAAGTAAATGCTAATTTGTGTCACAGATACGACAAAAAATAAGCTACTAATTCACCAACACCAGGATCCTGTAGCTAAGGGTACTGCACCGCAAATTTCACTACTATTTTGAGAATGCGGTTTGAATCACCGTAACGACAACGATGCTCTTCTCGGCTGGCTTGTATAACATCGCGAGAACCTCCTCTCGAATCGTCCTATTCAGACAAAGAAGAACCACTCCACCGCTACCGTTTCCAATCTCCAAGGTGATCAGCGCGAGATAGAGCACAAATGGCGGAGTGGGGATGAATTGGAGTAGAATGAACAGAAATCCTGGCAGGAAGACCAGCATACAGACCATGACCGATTGCAGCGCGATCTAAACGATGAGTTGGAGCAAGTGGGGAACGTTTTTCAAGGATTTGAAGTCGAAAATCACAAAAATGCGAAGAATAAGCTAAGAATGAGGCCAATTGTACTCAATTTTTGGTTTCTTTAGTACATAGCTCAACGCTTTCTACCTGAACTTGATACTTGAATTGCTGCTGGAGACCGCGGCTCGTGATGCTAAGCGAAACGAGGAGGAAGCTGTACAGGATGAACATCCCAGGAATCAGAATGAAAGTGTTCCAATTGTTCACGTAGTCGTTGTATTCCGTCCGATCAATAGGGACGACCGCCTCTGGAACCAAAATGTACGGATCGAAGACCCACATCACCGCCTGCGAGTTTAGAAAAGTGGGCGCGGTGAAGAAGAATCCATAGAACGTATAGAGGAGAATCACAAAATACCAGAAAAATGTGCGTTTTCCTTCAAAAAGCACAGCTGATAGGCGCGGAGACCAAAAGTCGAGGCACCGATTGAAGGCGAGAATAAAGCATGTTAGGCAGTCACCCAGCCAAGTGCCTGAATACTCGTTCTGAAGCAACAAGCTGCGATCTGAAGACGCCTACCGACTACCAGTGCGCCAACAAAGTACTGAAAAGCTGGTTGAAGACAGTACGAAGAGCCGACAATCATGAAACCGCCGGTTATGAGTGAATTGGAGGTGAGCGCAACGATATCGATGAGCCCCAAGAGGAACATGATTTTGAAACAGGAATTCTTGAAAAGCGCCTCTTTTCTTATGACGATGAGACACAGCGTGTAGGTGACCTGAAACATGGGCTAGATTATGTGAGTGGAAAGCTCAATTCTCACAAAGTTGATGCTTCCGATAGTCAAGCAGATTGCGCCTAAAACAGGTCGTCTAATCGTGTACTTTTCCCATTCGCTCTGATTCATAAAGTCGCAGCGGTAGAGACGATTGAATTCAGCGGTATTGAACAGGAAATTCTGCATTTGGCTGTCACAAGCGGAGTGAGGTTGACAAGTGTTGAAAACAAGTGTTAGAAAGATTTTAATTCCCTGTTTCTCAGTCAGCGACAACCAGATTAGATTACACGTCTGTAAGTCTTGGAAAAGGGAGGGAAAATAGAATTAAATGTTCAGCTGGTTCCCTAAAGTGCAAAAAAAAACCTACTGTTGTTTTGGTTGTTCTGGTTAGCACGACCACACAACCATGCTAGTCCGGTGATTATCAGACAGACCAATCTCCAAAAGCAATTCTCATCAATAGTCCGCTGACAAGCTTGTGAGCTGACGACTGGGGGTTCAGAACAGAAAAGCAACTGGGTGATCGCTGATATATAAGCGGCTCTCACCATCTTCCTTTGCAGGCTGTCGTTAGACTAGTGGTGAACGCTGTCCGGGAGATGAGAATTTTCAGACCCGTGAGATCTTTATTTTTTTTTGTTTGACTACTCGGTGCCACGTCACTACAAAGCCTGTTATGCCAAAAGACTAAGGCAGTCAGCTTAAGCTTAGCCTAGCGCGCAACTCAAGCGCAGTTATCGTCATGTGGAGGTTCTACGAAGCTGGCGCCGATTTGTTTAGCTTTGCGCTTTGAATCATAAAATTAAGACTTCTGGAACTCTCCAAACCTCAGAAACAACTAAGAGCAGACACGCAAAGGTAGCTCTAGTAAAACAAACAAAAAACAAGGATTCGACGGGTCTCGAACCCTTCCCTCCCCGGCATTAGTAGAGCGCTAAATGCGGAAAAACGCCATCGACTATCGGCGCTTAAATGTCGAATTTATTAATCAAACTTCAAAAACAACACAACGTCGTGGTGAGCTCGTGTCACCAGCACGGCAACTAGACGTTTGCGCCTCTAAAAGCGCTCATTTCATACTGCAGATTCAAATCCCAACTCACGGGGCGACTCATCGTAATCATCGAAATATTCGTCGCTTTTCGTAGCCTCGAAGAGCTGCTGCGGTGCTCTGGCGATGAACATCAGAATGCAGCACCAAACAAACGAGCCGACGATGAGGAGCGGGATGAGTACGGTAATTTCAATGTGCCATTTGGAGGTCTCCATCTCCGCATCGAACACCTTTGCATCGGAGCCGGCGATGTAGTCTGCTTGTCGCGACATAGCAGAACAGACTGAACAGACAGACAGAGAGAAAGGGAGATTGTGGCGGCAAAAGGCGTTCGGGTTTCCGCAAGCTGAATAGACCTAATCACGTGTTGCTTGTTGGTTTGTTGCTTGTTTCGGGCTGAGAAAGCGGAGGCTCTTCGGCTTCCGCTCCCACTCATGTGATGTCTAATTGATATGTAGGATTAGATTAAGAATGAAGCTCGGTTGCAGCAATCAAGCGTCGCATACAAGGAGAAACAGAGCATCAAGTACACAGGTGTGTTTGGCTTTGCTCCTTGTACACCAAGAGCTGTGAGACAAGACACATTAATGGAATCGAGTCATTGTGTGACTGATACAGAAGCGTAAGAGCACCGTACACAGCTTTCTTCGGGT
>MQUG01000514.1:0-93804 GCA_007213375.1 Steinernema feltiae | reverse complement strand
GATCAGCCAGGGCCACACCCAGCCGCCGGGCAGCCCCATGCCGAGGCGATGGCGTTGGCGAAATTGCCGGAAGGGGGCCGGGGTGTGACAGCGTATGTGACCCTGGAGCCTTGTTCGTTCCAGGGGCGCACCCCATCGTGTGCCCTGGCGTTGATCGACAAGGGGGTGGAGCGGGTGTTCGTCGGCATGCTCGACCCGGACCCGCGCAATGCCGGGGCCGGGGTTCGCCTGTTGCGCCAGGCCGGTGTCGAGGTGATCGTCGGGCTGCTGGCCGAAGAGGTCTCCAGGGACCTGCGCACCTACCTGCTGGCCGAGGCCTGAGGCGCCCCACCCACTCCAGCCGCCGGCCTTGCCGGCGAAGGCGCGCCCGCAACCTGGCCTGCATAGCCTCATCGCTATGTATTTTTGTATATTGCGAGGGTCTTTCCCCGAAGTGCCATCGCCATGTCCAGCATTCGTCAACGCAACCAGCAGCTGATTCTCGAGGCCGCCAGCGAGGAATTCGCCAGCAAGGGCTACAACGCCGCCCAGACCCGCGACATCGCGGCCCGCGCCGGCGTGCCCAAGGCCAACCTGTACTACTACTTCCAGACCAAGGAAAACCTCTACACCCGGGTGCTGATGGCCTTTCTGGAACCCTTGCTCGCGGCCTCCGCCGTGTTGCGCGCCAGCGATGACCCGCAGGTGGCGCTGCCGGCCTACATCCAGGCGCGCATCCGCATCGTGCGTGACCACCCGTACACCTCCAACGTGTTCAGCAGCGAGCTGCTGCACGGGGCCAAGCAACTGCCCGGGGTGTGCCGCGACCTGCTGCGCGCCGAGGCGCAGCTCAACGTGCACTGCCTGAACAGCTGGATCAAACGCGGCCTGATCGCCCCGGTCGACCCGCAACACCTGATGCTGTTCATCTGGTCGGCCACCCGCACCTACACCAATTTCGGCTGGCGCATGGCCCAGCTCACGGGCGTGCATGCACCCCAGGGCGACGACTACGCGCTGGCGGCCGCCACCATCACCCGCCTGGTGCTGCAGGGCGCCACGCCTGGCATGCCGGCGCCGCGCCCCATGCGGCCGACCAACTAGAAACAATTCTGCATTTTTTGTACACGAAACTGTATTAAAGATTTTCACCTCCCCAGCCGAAACAGCGGTGATAGCAAATTGCCAGAACTCACGCTGCACGGGTGACTGGCGCCTCATGCCCGGGGAGGGTGAAGCGCGCGATGAATATAAAAAACAAGCTGGTCCTTGCGTTTGTACTGGTGGCTTTCATCCCGGTGACGGTGGTCGCGGTGGTCAGCGTGATGAATATCCGCACCCAGGCGGTTGAGCAGTTCATCGATGGCAGCACCCGGGAAATACGCCAGATCGACGGCAACATGCGCCAGTTCTTCGACGGGATGCAGCAGAACGTCGATCAGATGTCTGCCGATCCTGTATACAGCGCTGTGCAGACGCTCAAGGACTACCGCGCTGCCGACGCCGCCAGCCAGCCCCTGCCAGCGCCGGCCCAGGGGGTGATCGATGCCTTTGCACGCTTTGGCGCCACCCACCCGGCGGCGGCCATCCTGTCCATCGGCCTGGAAGACGGCACCTACGCCAAGTGGCCGGATGACCCGCAACTGGCCAACTACGACCCGCGCCAGCGCCCCTGGTACAAGGCCGCGATGGCCAGCCCCGGCAAGACCGTGCGCACCCCGGCCTACTACTACGACAAGGACGACGTGGCCCTGGTGGGCACCGCCCGGGCCATGCTCGACGGCGCCGGCAAGCCCCGCGGCGTGTTCGTGGTCAGCGTCTCGCTGAAGAACCTCACCGAACTGGTCAAGAGCATCAAGCTGGGTCAAAGCGGCTACGTGATGCTGATCGAGGACGGTGTGGTGCTGGTCGACCCGCGCGACGACGGGCACAGCTTCAAGCCGCTCAAGGACCTGGGCGAGCCCTACGCCAGGCTCGCGGCCACCGAACAGGGGCTGCCGACGTCGAGATCGACGGGGTTCGCTACATGGCCAACGTATGGACCTCCCCAGGCCTGGGCTGGCGCTTCGTGGGCCTGATCGAGCAGCGCGAAGTGATGGGCGCCGCCACGCGCATGACCTACCTGGCCGGGATCATCGTGGTGGTGCTGGCGATCTTCTTCGCGCTGATCGGCGCCGCGTTCGCCCGGGTGATCGTCAAGCCCATCGGCCAGGTCAGCACGGGCCTGCAGTCGATCGCCGAGGGCGAGGGCGACCTGCGCCGCGACCTGGTTGTGCAGGGCAAGGACGAAACCGCCGAGCTGGCCGGCTGGTTCAACCGGTTTCTGGCGGCCATCCGCCAGTTGATCCAGCGCATCGGCGCAGCCTCCACCAACCTGCACGACGCCTCGCAGGTCAACAGCGAGGTGGCCACCAACATGAACCAGGCGGCCGGGCGCCAGCGTGAAGCGGTGGAGCTGGTTTCCACCGCATTCAACGAAATGGTCGCCACCGCCAACGAGGTGGCCCGCTCGTGCAGCAACGCCGCCGATTCCGCCGAAAGCGGGCATCGCCGGGTGGCCGAAGGCAAGCAGCAGATCGAGCTGACCACCGAGAACGTCAACCGCCTGGGCAACCGCCTGAGCGAGTCGTCCCAGGCCATGGTCGAGCTGGAGGAGGGCAGCCGCAGCATCAACCAGATCCTGGGCACCATTCGCGCCATCGCCGAGCAGACCAACCTGCTGGCGCTCAATGCCGCCATCGAGGCCGCTCGCGCCGGCGACCAGGGCCGCGGCTTTGCCGTGGTGGCGGACGAGGTGCGCGCGCTGGCCAAGCGCACCGCCGACTCCACCGGCGAAATCGACCAGTTGCTCGGTACCCTCGCCAGCAAGACCCAGGAGGTATCGCAGAAGATGCAAAGCTGCCAGGACCTGTCCCGGGCCAGTGTCACCTCCATCGAAAGCGCGCGCGACAGCTTCGAGGGCATCCAGCTGTCGGTCAACGAGATCCGCGACCAGAACCTGCAGATCTCGGCCGCCGCCGAGGAGCAGCACAGTGTGGCCGAGGAGATCAACCGGCATATCCAGCAGATCTACGACGAAGCGCGCCTGGTCGAAAGCCTGGCCAGCTCGGCGCAGGAGGACTCCGGGCGGCTGTCCACGCTGTCGGCCGAATTGAACGCACTGGTGGGCCGCTTCAAGTCCTGACCACCGACAACGTTACAATTAATGTCAATGTGATATCATGGCTTCACTGCCGCCGAGTGATCCCGCCGGCAGTGGAGCAAGCACTCATAAAGAACACTGCCCTCCCGCTTCACCGCCTTGCCTGCAGAACCTGACCGCGCCGCCTGTCCCGTCGCGGGTTGTACTTTTGCAGCCACAAGGAACACCCCATGCTTCTGCGCTCCCTCAACATTTCCCTGCGTGCCGGCCTCAGCTTCGCGCTGATTGCCCTGCTGGCGATGGCCCTTGGCGGCCTGTCGCTGCTGGAAATGCGTCGAATGAACGAACAGTCCAACCAGGTCGACCAGAACTGGCTGCCCTCGATTGTCGCGGCCAACGGCGTAGCGCTGACCAGCACCCAGATCCGCACCCTGACCCTGCGCCTGCTGGTACTGCGCGACGGCGACGACCTGCAGGACCTGATCACGCGTCTGCACCAGCTCGAAGCGCAGCTGGACACCCAGGAGGCGACCTATGCCGGGCTGATCACCCTGGCGCAGGAACAGGCCGCGTTCGCCCGCTACCAGCAGGCCAAGACGCGCTACCTTGCCGATCAGCACAAGGTCGTCCAATTACTGCAGCAGGGGCGCAAGGACGACGCCATCGCGCTGGTGGACGCCGGCCCGTACCTGACCAATGCCGACGGCATGCTCACCGACCTGCTCGAAATCATTGCGCTCAACGACAAGGGCGGGGAGCAGGCGGCCCAACGCAGCACCGAGGTATTCCATGGCGCCATCAGCCTGGTGCTGGCGATTCTGGCCGTGGTGCTGGCTTTGACCGTGGCGCTGGCAGTGCTGCTCACGCGCAGCATCGTGCGCCCGCTGGGCGAAGCCGTGGGCATTGCCCAGACCATCGCCGGTGGCGACCTGTGCGACGAGATCAGCATCAGCGGCAAGGATGAGCCGGCGCGTCTGCTGCTGGCGCTGCGCGACATGCAGGGCAGCCTGCGCGGCACGCTGCAGAAAATCGCCAGTTCCTCCAGCCAGCTGGCCTCGGCCGCCGAAGAGCTGCAGGCTGCCACCGACGACTCCAATCGCGCGCTGCAGCAGCAGAACGACGAAGTGGAGCAGGCGGCCACGGCGGTGAACGAGATGACGGCGGCCGTGGAGGAGGTGGCCCGCAACGCCGTGAGCACCTCCGAGGCTTCGCGCCAGACCGACGAGACCGCCCACCACGGCCGCGAGCAGGTGCAGCGCACCGTCGACTCCATCGGCCAGCTTACCGACGACGTGACCCACACCTGCGAGCAGGTCGAGCACCTGGCGGGCGATGTACGCAACATCGGCCAGGTGCTGGAAGTGATCCGCGCGATTGCCGAACAGACCAACCTGCTGGCCCTCAACGCCGCCATCGAGGCGGCCCGGCCGGGATGCCGGGCGCGGCTTCGCCGTGGTGGCCGACGAGGTTCGGGCGCTGGCGCACCGCACCCAGCAGTCCACCCAGGAGATCGAGACCATGATCGGGACCATCGAGCAGGGCACGGCACGGCGGTCACGGCAATGCGCAACAGCAACCAGCGCGCCCACGCCACCCTGGAAGTGGCGCAGCTGTGCGGTCACGCCCTGGACGAGATCACCCAGGCCATCACCGGCATCAACGAGCGCAACCTGGTGATCGCCAGCGCCAGCGAGGAGCAGGCCCAGGTGGCCCGCGAGGTGGACCGCAACCTGGTCAACATCCGTGACCTGTCGATCCAGACCGCGGCCGGTGCACGCCAGAGCAATGCCGCCAGCCAGGCGCTGGCAGGCCTTGCGGTCGACCTCAACCTGCTGGTGACCCAGTTCAAGGTCTAGCAGTAGCCACCATCACGTAGCGCCCCCGGGTCCCCTGCCTTAGACTCAGGGGCTTGAACCCGGGGGACAACCGATGAACGAACCAGTACGCCTTACCCAGTACAGCCACGGCGCCGGCTGTGGCTGCAAGATTTCACCCAAGGTGCTCGAGGTGATCCTCGCCGGCAGCGGCGCGCAGAACCTCGACCCGCGCCTGTGGGTGGGCAACGCCTCGCGCGACGACGCGGCGGTGTATGCCATCGATGACGAGCGCGGCGTGGTCTCGACCACCGACTTCTTCATGCCCATCGTCGACGACCCCTTCGATTTCGGCCGCATTGCGGCCACCAACGCCATCAGCGACATCTACGCCATGGGCGGCGACCCGCTGATGGCCATCGCCATCCTGGGCTGGCCGGTCAACGTGCTGGCCCCGGAGATCGCCCGCGAGGTGATCCGCGGCGGGCGCGCGGTGTGCGATGCGGCCGGCATTCCCCTGGCCGGCGGGCATTCGATCGACGCCCCCGAGCCGATCTTCGGCCTGGCGGTCACCGGCATCGTCGACAAGCGCCACATCAAGCGCAACGACACCGCCACCGTCGGCTGCCAGCTGTACCTGACCAAGCCGCTGGGCATCGGCGTGCTCACCACGGCGGAGAAGAAGGGCCTGCTGCGCGCCGAAGACGTGGGCCTGGCGCGTGACCAGATGTGCACCCTCAACCGTATCGGCAGCCAGATCGCGCGCCTGGAGGGGGTCAAGGCCATGACCGACGTCACCGGCTTCGGCCTGCTCGGGCACCTGGTGGAAATGGCCGATGGCAGCGGCGTGACCGCGCGCCTGGAAGCGGCGCAGGTACCGCGCCTGGCCAGTGTCGAGCACTACATCGAGCAGGGTTGCGTACCCGGTGGCACGCTGCGCAACTTCGACAGCTATGGCGAGCGCATCGGCCCGTTGAGCGAGGCGCACAAGCTGCTGTTGTGCGACCCGCAGACCAGTGGCGGGCTGCTGGTGGCGGTGGCGCCCGAAGGGCAGGCGGCGTTTCTCGAGCTGACGCAGGCACAGGGCCTGGCGCTGACGCCGATCGGCACGCTGGTGGCGCGCGGCACCCATGCGGTCGAGGTGTGTTGATGCACGACGACTGCACCGACTACCGTTCGATCTTTCTCGACGATGTGCCCCTGATGGATGTGCGCGCACCGGTCGAGTTCGACAAGGGCGCGTTCACCCACGCCAGCAATCTGCCGTTGATGAACGACGACGAGCGCCAGCAGGTGGGCACCTGCTACAAGCAGCATGGCCAGCAGGCGGCAATGGTGCTCGGGCACCAGCTGGTGTCCGGGGCGCTGCGCCAGGCCCGTATCCAGGCCTGGGCGCAGTTCGCCCGGGCCAACCCCGATGGCCTGCTGTACTGCTTTCGCGGTGGCCTGCGTTCGCAGATCACCCAGCAGTGGCTGCGCGATGAGGCCGGTATCCGCTACCGGCGCGTAGGCGGGGGCTACAAGGCCTTGCGCACGTTTCTGCTGGAGGTTGGCGACCAGGCCGTGGCGCAGTGCGATTTCGTGCTGCTGGGCGGCATGACCGGCACCGGCAAGACCGAGGCGCTGGCGCAGCTGGACAATGCGCTGGACCTGGAGCGGTACGCCAACCACCGTGGCTCCAGCTTCGGCCGGCATGCCACTGCGCAGCCGGCGCAGATCGGTTTTGAAAACACCCTGGCGGTGGACCTGCTGAAAAAGCGCAACGCCGGCATCGAGCAGTTCGTGTTCGAGGACGAGGGGCGCATGATCGGCAGCCGCGCGGTGCCGCTGGGCCTGTACCGGCGCATGCAGCAGGCGCCGCTGGTGTGGCTCGAAGACAGCCTGGAATGCCGCGTGCAACGAATCCTGCAGGACTATGTGATCGACCTGTGCGCCGAGTTCGTGCTGGCCCACGGGCCGGAGCAGGGCTTCGAACACTTTGCCGGGCGGCTGCGCGAGAGCCTGTCGGGCATTGTCCGGCGCCTGGGTGGCGAGCGTTACCAGCGCCTGGCGGCGGCGATGGACGCGGCGTTGCAGGTGCAGCGTGCGAGCGGTGCGGTGGAGCTGCACCGTGCGTGGATCGAGGGCCTGCTGAGCGAGTACTACGACCCGATGTACGCCTACCAGCGCGATGCCAAGGCGGCGCGCATCGAGTTCGCCGGCGATCGGGCCGCGGTGCTGGCCTACCTGCGCGAAAGGCGGCTGTAGGCACCTGTGCCGGTGCTGTGGGGGCGGTGCACGCCGGCCCTAGAGCACCAGCAGCGCAACCAGCCCGCTGAGCACCCCCACCAGCATCGTCAGCAGCGCAACCCACACCAGCACCCGCGTATCGAAGGAGGTGCGCAGCATCAGCAGTGACGGCAGGCTCACGCTGGGCAAGGTCATCAGCAATGCCACCGCCGGCGCGGTGCCCAGCCCCAGGGCCATCAGCGTCTGCACGATCGGGATTTCCGCCGCCGTCGGGATCACGAACAGCGTGCCGACCACCGCCAGCGGTACCAGCCACACCAGCCCTGAACCCATGCCGCCCTCGACATGCGGAAACAGCCATACCCGCGCCGCGCCCAGTACCAGCACGGCCAGCACATAGATCGGGATGGTGGTCCAGAACAGCTGCCACAGGGTTTTCATCCAGCGTGCCAGCAGGCTGCCGGGCACCGGGGTACTGGCCACATTGGCCGCGTCCACCGCGGGTTCGGGCAGTACGTCCGGGCGCGAGATGCGCTGGGCGAACAGCGACACCCCCACCACCAGCACCACACCCGCCACCAGGCGCAGGGCACTGAACTCCCAGCCCAGCACGAAACCCATGAACACCAGCGTGGCCGGGTTGAGCACCGGGTTGGCGATCCAGAACGCCAGCGCCGCACCTACCGACACATTCTGCCGACGCAGCCCGGCAGCCACCGGTGCCGCGCAGCAACTGCACATCATGCCCGGCAGGGCGAACAGGCCGCCACGCAGGGTCGAGCCCAGCCCGGCCTTGCCGAACAGGCGCAGCAGCCAGTCGCGCGGTATCAGCACCTGAACCAGCGAGCCGAGGATCACCGCCAGCAGCGCCGCCTTCCAGATGGCCAGGAAATACACCTGGGCATACGCCAGCGCTGCCGTCAGCGGTGCGTACTGGTGATCGTCCAGGATCGAGGCGCCGATGCTGTGGCTGTCGGCGGCAACAAACGACTTGGCGTAGTAGGGCGACCATTTCACGTAGTACAGGCCGATGGCGGCCACCAGCAGGAACGCCAGCGGTTTGCACCACTGCGTCCAGCCACGGGGGGCGGAAGTAGACAGGCCAGGCATGGTGCAACTCCAGGCAGGTGGGCGTTCAGGCAAGAATAGCCGCTGCGTCGGTGGCGCTCAGCGCGAATAGCCGGTCATTTCCAGGTAGCCACGCCCGGCCGTGCTGCCCTGTACCTTCACCGGGCCTTCCCAGTAGGGAAAGCGGGTGCCCATCCAGGCCTGCGGCACCAGGGCGTCGACCTCGATGTCCAGCTGCCGGTCGGGCACCTGCACCCGCCAGCGCGTGGGCACCTGCGGGCCGTCGACCAGTTGGGTGCGGGCCAGCGGCTCAAGTACGATCTGCGCACCGTTGAGCGCGGTGCTGCTGCCGTCGGCGGCAATCCAGGTGCCTGCCCGGTACGGTTGTGCATCGGCCTGACGGACCTGGAACAGCATCAGCCGCGTGCCGTTGTCCAGGTGCAGCGAAAACCAGTCCCAACCATGCTGGTCGGGGGCCAGCGGCTGGCTGCTCCATTCGCGGTCGAGCCAGGCGTTGCCGGTCACCTCGACGCGCCGGCCCTCGTGCTGTACTTCACCGCGCACTGTATAGAACGGCTGGCTGTAGTAATACGACGCCTGGCCCTGGCCGGACTTCTCGCTGTAGCCCTGATCGCCCTGCAGCACCAGGGGCTGCTGGCTGCTCAGTTGCAGGTCGTAGCTGAAGCCCTTGCCGCCTGCGCGCATCTGCAACTGCTCGATGCCTTGGCCGCCCACCGCCTGCAGCGACCAGTCGTCGATCCAGGCCTTGAACGGTTGCGCCTGTACGTCCGCCTGGCCGACACCGCCACGCGCCATCGTTTCACTGAACTGATGGCCAAACGGCCCGCTCAACGCCGCGTGCCCCAGCCATACGGCGGGGCTGGCCCAGCCCGGCTGTTCGGCGCCGGGGCGCAGCGCCGAACGGAACAGGGTCCATTGCGCACCCCAGTCGCGGCCCTGTGCATCGCGCAGGTTGGCGGTCACGTACCACCATTCGATGCGATACCCCGCATGGGCGCCGTGGTCACGCGGGAACTGCAACGGTTGGCCGCGCACCACCGGGGCAAAGGCTGCAGCGTCCTGGCCCAGGCCGGCAAAACCGGCGGGTGGCGGTGGCGAGGGGTCGCAGGCGCCCAGCAGCAGGCACAGCAGCAGGACGCCCCAGTGTCTAGGTTCCATCGGCATAGTGCCTCAGCAGTTCGGCGGGCTGGCGGCGGGCCAGTTGCCACAGGGGGCCGGCGGCGGCGAGCAGGGCGGTGAACAGGCCCAGCAGTGCCAGTTGCAGCAGCTGGCCAGGGAACACCTGCAACGGCAGGCGCCAGCCGAACGCCTGCACGTTGACCACCGCCACCAGGCACCAGGCCAGCAGCAGGCCCAGGGGAATTGCCAGCAGCACGGTCAGGCTGGCCAGCAGCAGCGTCTGCCCCAGCGACAGCCAGGCCAGGTGCTGGCGCCTGACGCCCAGTGCCCATAGCGGCGCCAACTGGCCGAGCCGGCTCTGGCCCAGGGTCAAAAGGCTGATCAACAGGGCCACGCCGGCCACGCCCAGGGTCAGGCTGTTGAGTGCGGCGGTGGCGGCGAAGGTGCGCTCGAACACCTCCACCGACCAGCGCCTGAGGGTGCGCTGGTCCACCAGCCGGGTGCCGTCCAGCGCATAGCGTTGCTGCAGCGCGGCCTTGAGCGTCGCCACCTGCTCGCCCGCCACGCGCAGGTTGAGGGTGTTGAGCGTGGCCTCGGGCCAGGTGCGCCGCAGCCAGTCGGC
The DNA here is from genome assembly GCA_007213375.1 of Steinernema feltiae. Taxonomy (NCBI): domain Eukaryota; kingdom Metazoa; phylum Nematoda; class Chromadorea; order Rhabditida; family Steinernematidae; genus Steinernema; species Steinernema feltiae. The sequence goes on along the minus strand of MQUG01000514.1, from coordinate 83,810 downwards.
GTTCACCAGCACCTGCCCGCGCGGGTTGCCGTAGTCGGCGTATACGGCCACCACGTCAAGGGGTGCAGCGCCGGGCAAGCTCAGGCGATCGCCCAGGCCCAGCGCCAGGCGCCGTGCCAACTGTTCGCTGAGCATCGCCCCGGCGCCGCTGGCCAACTGGCGCCACGCCTCGCTGCGCTGTTCGAGCAGCGGCCAGTGCTGCGCGTAGGCCGGGTGGTCGATCACCCCCTGCACCTGCACCGGGGCGCCGCCTACGCGCACTTCGGTGCGCCACTGCGCGAGCACGGCGCGCACCCCTGGCTGGGTGGGTAGCCAGGCCGCGATGGCCAGGCCCTGGGCGGTGTCATGCGGGGTCACGTAGAGCTCGGCCGACAGCCGTTGATCGAGCCAGCCCAGAAAGGTCTGGCGGAATCCGGACGTCATGCTGCCCACCCCGACGCTGGCGGCCAGCGCCAGCAGCAACGCCATCAGCGCCAGTGCCAGGGCCGGCAGTTGCTGGCGGCTGTCGGCCACGAACCACTGCGCCAGCGGCCGGTGGCACAGCCGCTGCAACAGCGCCAGGGCGCCATCGAGCAGCAGCGGCAGCATCAGCGCGGCGCCCAGCAGCAAGGCGGCCAGCAGGGTGAAGGCCGCCGGCAGGCTCGCGCCCCAGCGCCAGCACCCCAGGGCCACGGCCAGCAGCAGTAGCGCCAGCAGTGCCTGGCGCCGCAGCCAGCGCACCTGCGCCTGGCGCCAGGCCTGGGGCTGTGCCAGCGCCAGCAGCGGCAGGCGCGCGGCGCGCAGCAGGCTGCCGGCACCGGCCAGTGCTGCCCCGAGCAGGCTGATGGCCAGCCCACTCAGCCACCAGTGCAGCGGCAGGCTCAGGTGCCCGGCCACCTGGGCGCCATACAGGCCGCGCAGGCTGGCGGCCACGTCACCCAGCAGCAGGCTGGCCAGCAGGTAACCGCAGGCCACCCCGGCCAGCCCGGCCAGCAGCGCGAACAGCCCCAGTTCGATGGCCAGGGCAGTCACCAGCGCACGCACACTCACGCCGCAGGCACGCAGGGTGCGCAACAGGCTGCGGCGCTGCTCCAGGGCCAGGCCGATGGCCGCATGCACGATGAACAGCCCCACCAGGAAGGCCAGCAGGCCCAGCGCAGTGAGGTTGAGGTGAAAGCTTTCGGTCAGCCGTTGCAGGTCGTCGGTGTCGCTGGCGGCTGCACCACCAGTAGCTCGTTCAGGCCCTCGGGCAGCGCGGGCGGGGTGTAGCCGGCGGGTATCAGCAGTCGCGAGAGCTGTTGCGGTGCCTGCAGCAGGCGTTGGGCCTGGCCGATGTCGACCACCATTCACCCCCGGGGCCAGCTGCGCCTGTACCTGCAACGGCGGCAGACGCTGGCCGTCGCCGCTCAGCGGTTCGGCACCGGGCGCCAGGCCAAGGCGCTGCAGGGTGTCGGGTGCGATCCATGCCTGGCCCGGGGGCCGATGAAGGCGGCGGGGTCGATGCGTTGGGCGGCCTGGCCGGCGATGGCGCTGCCGGGTGGCAGGCTCAGCGGCTCGATGCCCAGCAGTTTCACGCTGACCGGTTCGGCGCCGGCAAAGCGCAGGCGGCCTTCGAGCACCGGCGACACCGGCCAGCCGGCCCGGCGCAGTTGAATGTAGGCGTGCTGGTCGAAGCGTTCGCCGTGGCGCGGGCTCACCTGCGCCTGCGCTGCGCCGGTCAGCAGCGCGTTGGCCCGCGCGTAGTCGGCGCGGGCCTGCTGGTTGAGCGCCTGGACCCCGGCCCACAGGGTGGTGGCCAGCCACAGCCCGGTGAGGATGCTGGCGCATTGCAGGGGGTGGCGCCGCCAGTGGCTGAGCAGCGCCTGCAGGCACAGGCCGATCATGCGCTTACCCGGCCCAGGTGCAGGGTCAGGCGCTGGTGCAGGCGGGTGGCCAGGTGGGCGCTGTGGGTGACCATCAGCAGGCTGCTGTTGCTTGCCCCGACCAGCTCCAGCAGCAGGTCGAGCACGTTTTCGCTGCTGGCTTCGTCGAGGCTGCCGGTGGGTTCGTCGGCCAGCACCAGCGCGGGGCGCGAGGCCAGTGCGCGGCCGATTGCCAGGCGTTGCTGCTGCCCGCCGGAGAGTTGCTCGGGGTAGCGTTGCAGCAGCGGCGCCAGGCCCAGTCGCTCGGCCAGGTGGGTGACCCAGGCCGGGTCATGGCGGCCAGCCAGGCGCGCCTGGAAGGCCAGGTTGGCGGCCACGTCCAGGCTGCTGATCAGGTTGTATTGCTGGAACACCAGGCCGATGCCTTGTCGGCGCCAGTGTGCGAGCCCGGCTTCGGTGCGGGTGTGTAGCGGTTGGCCGTCGAACAGAATGCGCCCGCTGTCGGGGCGTTCGAGGCCGGCTATCAGGTGCAGCAGCGTGCTCTTGCCGCTGCCGGACTCGCCCATCAGTGCCAGGCTGGTGGCGGCGGGCAGGTGCAGATCGACACCGCGCAGCACCGGCAGGGTGCCTTGGGCGGTGGTGAAGGTCTTGTGCAGGTTTTCGACGATGAGCATGGGTGAAGGGTAGGCCAGGTTGGGGCAGGTGGGTACATCGGGTTGTGCCATGTCGATTCTGCGGGCCAGGGTGGTTTTAAAAATGCAGGAGCCGGCCTTGCCGGCTCCCACATTGGTTGCAACGCACCCTGGCCTGCAGGATCGCAGTTGTCAGCCCTGGTGGCTCGACACCCGATTGCCGCGTCGCCTCTACTTGCGCGCCTCCAGTATCAGGTTGAACGGCGTCTCGCACGCCCGGCGCATGTGGCTGAACCCCGCCTCTTCAAGCACACCCCGAATGCGCGCCTCACCCGCCTGCGCGCCTAGACCCAAACCCACCTCCTGCGACAGTGAATTGGGCGTGCACAGAAACGTCGATACCGCATAGAACAAACGCCCCACCGGGTTGAGGTTGTCGTCCAGCCGATCATTCGAAAACGGCTCCACCAGCAACAGCGTGCCCCCCGGCTTGAGTGCCTGCCAGGCATGCCGGGCCGCACCCACCGGGTCGCCCAGGTCATGCAGGCAGTCGAAGAAGCACACCAGGTCATAATCGCGGCCAGGGTAGTCCTTGGCGCTGGCCTGGGTGAAGCGCACCCGTTCGGTCAGGCCGCTGTCCCTGGCCCGTTGACCGGCAGTGGCCACCGAGGGCGCGTGGTAGTCGATGCCGTCGAAATGCGAAGCCGCAAAGGCCTCGGCCATGAGCAGCGTCGAGGTGCCAAGACCACACCCGATGTCTGCCACCCGGGCCCCGGCGTGCAACTTGTCCACCACACCCTCCAGTGCCGGCAGCCAGCTGCCGACCAGGTGGTTGCGGTAGCCAGGCCGGAACAGGCGCTCGACGCCACCGAACATGCACGCATGATGGTCGCCCCATGCCAGGCCACCGTCGCCGCGCATCGCCGCCACCAGCTTGTCCTTGTCCAGCACCATCGAGGCGATGGCCTGGGTGCCGCCAGCAATGTAGGTGGCGGAGTCCTCATGGGCCAGGGCCTGGGCCTGCTGCTCGTCAAGGCTGAAATGTTCGTCGTTGTGCTGCATGTAGCCAGAGGCGGCATGGGCGTTGAGCCATTCGCGAAGCAGGCGGGCATTGCAGCCAGTGCGTGTGGCCAGGGTCTGGGCGGTCACCGGCTGGCCGTCGGCCATGGCCCGGTACAGGCCCAGTTCTTCGCCGAGCATGATGTTGGGCAACATCGCGGCAGCGCCGAGGTCGTTGATAAGGGTATGGATGAAAGGGGTCGATGCGGGTTTGCTCATTGCCACTACTCCATTAGTTGGCATCCTTGAACGCGCAGATAACGTCGCCTATCTGCAGCCATCTGTCCTTGATGGGCAGCCTTTGACTCTAGTTCAGGGGGGCAGCAGGTCAAGTGCGAAGCGTACGTCGCCAGCAGGGGCGGTCAGCCGCGCCGCCCGTAGTAGTTCAGCATCGGTTGCGTGCTCAGGCCATGCACCACGATGCTCAACGCCACCACCGACAGCGTGATGTTCAGGCACTGCGCCGAAAGCGTGCCGCCCAGGCCGTGGCTCAGGGCGTAGAACAGGTAGAACAGGCTGCCGATGCCACGAATGCCGAACCAGCCGACCATCAGCCGCTGGCGCAGGTCGAGCAGGCTGCCCCAAGGCATCAGCAACACGCTCAACGGGCGCACCACGCAGAACAACGCCAGGCCAAAGCCCAGTGCGCGCCAGTCCCAAGTGGCTGGCCAGCGCCACGCCGAGCACGGTTACCAGGAACACTTCCATCACCCGCTCCACCAGGCTGCCGAAGGCAAGCATGTCGCCCATCATCACCCCGGCCGCCACCTGGGTGTCTTCGAGGTTGTCCAGGTCGCCATGCACCGCATTCTCCGGCGCGGCTTCCAGGTGCCCGGCCACCGGTTGCGCCAGGTGCTCGGACGGGGTCTGCGAACCGCCGGTGAAGCTCACCTCGGCCTGGCGCAGCCCCAGCCCGGCGGCAAACACCGCCAGAAACCCATAGGCGTGCAGGGTGTCGGCCACCACATACGCCAGTGCAATCAGCGCCAGTGCCAGGTAGTCGTTGGGGGTGAGCGTGCTGTCGGCATGGCTGATGCGCAGGGTCAGGGTCAGGCGCCCCAGCAAGCTTGCCCATCCAGTAGCCCACCAGCAACCCCACCGGCATCGCCCACAGCAGGTCGCGCCACAACCAGGTGAACAGCGCCGAGCCGTCGACGGCCTGGCCCTGCACCAGCAGCAAGCCCAGCAGCACGAAGGGAAAGGCCACGCCGTCGTTGAGCCCGGCCTCGCCCGACAGGCCGAAGCGCAGCGGGTCGTGGTCCTGCGCATCGTTGACCTGCACCAGCGCTGCCAGCACCGGGTCGGTGGGCGCAAGGATGGCGCCGATCAGCAGGGCCGGCGCCCACGCCATGTCGCCCAGGTAGTGCAGCACCACGCTGAAGCCACCGATGCTCAGCAGCATCACCGGGCCGGCCAGGCCGAATGCCACCCGCCAGACACGGCTGCGCAGCGGCAGGCGCAGCTTCAGGCCACTGATGAACAGCGAGAACAGCAACGCGACTTCGGTCAGGTGCTTGAGCCAGCCGGCGGCGTGGTCCAGGTCCAGGTGCAACAGGCCCAGCCCCAGCGGGCCGATGCCGATGCCCAGCAGCAGGCACACCGCCGAGGTGGTCACCGGCATCCAGCGCAGGTACGAGGAGGTCAGGGCCAGGATCAGCAACACGGCGCCGAACACGGCGATCCACAGGGTAAAACTCATCGAAGGCACCGTCGCATGGGGTCGGGCCAGCGCTGGCCCCTGAGCATTCGAGGGCGCGGTGCGGCAGAGGTTCACTGCACGCAGCATCAGGGCGCCGGGCTGTCGACCTGCTGCAGGCTGAAGGTGCCGGTGAACGGGTTGCCCTGCAGCCTGTAGCACTGGCTGTGGTTCTTGCGCAGCCATGCAGTGCCCGCTTCGACCGGGCCGCAGTTGGAGGCGGGCATGGCATCGACGATCAGGGCGTACTCCAGGCCCTCGTCCAGCTGCTGCAGGGCAAACCCCGCACAACAGACCAGGGCCGCGGCAAAGAAGGGTTCGAACGTCGGCACTTTCTGCGCCGGGGCCGGGGCGGCCGCCGGGGCGTAGTCTGCCAGCCGCCCTGCGCAGCCACTGGGGCAACAGCAGGTAGACCCCCAGCAGCATCAGCGAGAACGGGATGGAATAGAGCGCCCCATATACCACCGCCGCGTTGTCCAGGTAGTCCACCTCGATGCCAAAGCGCGCATTGAGCATCCGTTGCGCAGACAGCTTGCACAGGTACACCACGACCACGCTGTACAGCAACGACCCTGGCCAGTAGCTGAGAAAGGCGAAGAGGCGCGACAGGTTCAGCAGCGCATAGATGCCGCCGGCCGCCAGCCCGCCGACCAGTATCAGGTTCGCGCCGAGGCTCGGCGGCAGGCGCGCGAAGCCCCACAGCCCGGCCAGCAGCAACAGCAGCTTGAGGGTGTCGCGTACCGGTTTGCTCACGGTCAGTGGCTACCTTCGTTCAAGGCGCCGAGGATCTGGTAGGCCAGCTTCACCCGCGCTTCGTTGGGGTAGTTCTTGTTGGCCAGGATCACGATGCCGATCCGCTGCGAGGGCACGAACGCCACGTAGCTGCCAAAGCCGTTGGTGGAGCCGGTCTTGTTGATCCACACCGCCTGCTGCGGGGCCAGCGGGGGTTGCAGCGGCGTGACGTCGAGGGTTTCAAGGGCCATGCGGCTGGCATTGCCGTCGAGCAGGGTCTGCAATGCGACCGGGTAGGGGTACTGCTCCCAGATCAGGTCCTGGGTCATGGGGCCCACCTGGTAATAGCCGGTATGGGTGGCGGCAATGGCCTGCTTGAGGGGCGTATCGAGTTTCTCCAGGCCCATGTTCGCCTCGACAAAGCGCAGCATGTCGTCACTGCTGGACTTCACCCCGTAGGCTTCGTCGGCCAGCACCGCAGGGCTCAGCCGGGCGGGGACGTTGTCGCGGGTATAGCCCTGGGCGTACATACGCTGCCAGTTGGCAGGTACCTGCAGATGGGTGTTGTTCAGGCCCAGCGCCGGAAACAGCAGGTCCTGCAGGGCGGACCGGTAGCTCATGTCCAGTTGGCGGGCGCTGATCACCCCGAGCAGGCCGATGCTCGGGTTGGCATAGGTACGCCGGGTGCCTGCCGGGTAGCTCGGGGTCCAGTGCTTGAAGTAGCGCATCAGTTGCCCGTTGTCGTGCACGCTGTCTGGCAACTGCAGCGGGAAGCCGCCGGCGGTGTGGGTCGCCAGGTTCAGCAGGCTGGTGTTTTCAGGGCCCGGCCGCGCAGTTCGGGCAGGTAGCTGGCCGGGCTGTCGGTCAGCTTCAGCTTGCCGGTGGCCTGTGCATAGGCCGCCAGGGTGACGTTGAAGGTCTTGCTGATCGAGCCCAGTTCGAACAGGGTGTCGCGGTCGACGGCCTGGCCGCTGTCGCGCGAGGCCACACCGAAGTCGTAGTAGTGGTGCTGGCCATTGACTGTCAGGGCCACGGCCATGCCGGGTATCGCGTGCTCCTGCATCACGGCCTGGCTGGCGGCCTCTACCAGGTTGTCGAGGTTGTCAGGCACGGTGGCGGCCCAGGCGGCAGGGCTGGCCAGCAGCAGGCCGCTCAGCAGGTGGTGCGGTTTGAACAGGTTCACGTAATGGGTTTCCGGTGGGTCTGGAGGAATTCGCCCGGTGACAGGCCGAACTGTTTGCCAAAGGCGGCGATAAAGGCCGACAGCGATTCGTAGCCGCAGGCCAGGGCCACGTCGGTGACGCGCTCGCCGCGGCTGAGTGCTAGCAGCGCACTGAGCAGGCGCATGCGCTGGCGCCAGGTGCGAAAGGTCATGCCGGTGTCACGCAGAAACAACCGGCTCAGGGTCTTTTCCGAAACGCCGTACTTCAGGCTCCAGGCTGCCAGCCCGGTGCTGTCCTCGGGGTGTGCCTGCAGGCGCCGGCACAGTGCACGCAGGCGGGTGTCCTGGGGCAGCGGCAGAATCAGGTCTTCCTGCGGGGCGCTGGCCAGCTGGTCGAGCAGCACGGCGACCAGGCGCCCGTCTGCGCCCTCGGTGTCGTAGGCCACCGGCAGGCCGCTGAAGGTGCGGATCAGCTCGCGCAGCAAGGCATTCACGCCGATCACCCGGCACTGGGTGCCCGGCCACACGCTGTGCTCGATGTACAGGCTGCGGATGCAGGTGTCGTCGGCGCAGCTGACCTGGTGGGGGGTATGCGCCGGGATCCACACCGCGCGCTGCGGCGGCACCACGTAGCGTCCGGCGCCGGTGTGCACATGCAGCACGCCCTGGGCCGCATACGACAGTTGCCCCCAGGCATGCTTGTGGCGAAAGCCCAGGGCGATGTTGGCCAGCGACTGCGCCTGCCCGTACAGCGGGCGCGGCAGTACCTTGAGCTCGCTCAGGGGCGGGATGCGCGGGGCGTGGGGTTGTCCTTTGGGCGACACTCTTGGGGTTCTGTCGTTAGTCGGAAAAGAAAAGAAACCTTACCGTCTGCGCCATCCCAATAACAAGACAGGACGTGACATGAAACACCTGCGGTTGCTGTTCGACAATTTCACCCTGGCCCTGCTCGGCGTGATTGCACTGGCCACCTTGCTGCCCTGCGAGGGCCAGGGCGCGGTGGTGTTTGGCTGGCTGACCAACCTGGCCATCGGGCTGCTGTTCTTTCTGCACGGCGCCAAGCTGTCGCGCGAGGCGGTGGCGGCCGGGGCAGGGCACTGGCGCCTGCACCTGCTGGTTTTTGGCTGCACCTTCGTGATGTTTCCGCTGCTGGGCATGCTGTTCAAGCCGCTGTTCCTGCCGCTGGTGGGCGACGAGCTGTACCTGGGCGTGCTGTACCTGTGCGCGTTGCCGGCCACCGTGCAGTCGGCGATTGCCTTCACCTCGCTGGCGCGGGGCAACATCCCGGCGGCGATCTGCAGCGCGGCGGCCTCCAGCCTGCTGGGCATCGTGCTGACGCCGCTGCTGGTGATGGTGCTGATGGGCGTGCAGGGCGATACCGGGTCCAACCTCGATGCGGTGTTGAAGATCGTGCTGCAACTGCTGGTGCCGTTCGTGGCCGGGCAACTGGCGCGGCGCTGGATCGGCGCCTGGGTGGCGCGCAATGCACGCTGGCTGAAGACCGTCGACCAGGCTCGATTCTGCTGGTGGTGTACACCGCGTTCAGCGACGCGGTGATCAGCGGGTTGTGGCAGTCGGTGCCGCTGGTGCGGCTGCTGGGGCTGGCGCTGGTGTGCTGCGTGTTGCTGGCGGTGGTGCTGTGGTGCACGCAGTTGCTGGGCAAGCGGCTGGGGTTCAACGTGGAAGACCGCATCACCATCCTGTTTGCCGGCTCCAAGAAGAGCATGGCCACCGGTGTGCCGATGGCCCAGGTGCTGTTTGCCGGGGGGCGATTGGCGCGATGATTTTGCCGCTGATGCTGTTCCACCAGATCCAGCTGATGGTGTGTGCGGTGCTGGCGCAGCGCTATGCGGCGCGGGAGGAGGTGAGCGCCTGATTCAGGTGCTGTGGTGACCACTTCGCCGGCAAGGCAGGCTCCCGTAGGAGCCGGCCTTGCCGGCGAAGCGGCCTGAGCACTCACCGCAAGGCACGGCGCCTGCGCGAGTAGCACAACCACGCATAGACCCCCGCATTCACCACGAACACCAATGCCCCCAGCCACAGCTGGATGCCTGCCGTCAGCTTGGCCGGGTAGATCAGCGGTATCAGGTAATGCTCCACAAAACTGTCGGGGTAGCCGGTGTCACCCGCCGCTGCACGCAGGCGGTTTTCCCATTCGGTCAGCGGGCAGGGCAGGTGCAGCACCTCCACCAGCACGCCCCAGGTCACGGCCGGCAGGTGCAGCCAGCACAGCCGCGGCCACCTGAGCACCAGCAACCCGCCCAGCATCACGAACACGATGAACGTCAGATGAAACAGCACCAGCCCGTCGGCGGCCAATCGAAAGAACATGGCGTGGTCTCAACCCTGGGCGAAGCTGCGCAGCGTTTCACCTTCCATGCGATATCGCACCCACTCGTCCTGCGGCTGCGCGCCAATGGACTTGTAGAACTGGATGGCCGGTTCGTTCCAGTCCAGCACGCTCCATTCCAGGCGCCCGCAGCCCTTGGCACAGGCCTCCTGCGCCAGGTGGCGCAGCAACGCCTTGCCCGCACCCGTGCCGCGGGCCTGGGGCGTGACGTACAGGTCTTCGAGGTAGATGCCCTGGGTGCCGAGCCAGGTCGAATAACTGAAGAAGTACACCGCAAAGCCGATGGCCTGGCCGTCACGCTCGCAGATCAGCGCCTGGGTGCTGCTGCCTTCGCCGAACAGCGTGCGCTCGATATCGGCGACCGTGGCGATCACCTCGTGGCGGGCACGCTCGTACTCGGCAAGCTCGGTGATGAAGGTGAGAATCTGGCTGGCGTCTTCGACGCGCGCGGGGCGGATATGTACGGGCATGGCGGGCTTCTGTTCCGGAAATCGAGGAGGGTTATCCTAAGGCAATTGCCCCTCGAGGGCACGGGAAGCCTGGAGGGTGGTGAGGGCTCGCCAAGTGTAGTGCCACAATTGCCCCCAACTGTATCGCAGCGCTGCGCACCGACTTGGTTAGTGTCACTTCACAACAACACACCGCCGGACACCCGCCATGCTCACCTCGCTCAACCTGCTGATGGCCTTCGTGCTGTTCGCCTTCGTCTCCTCGATCACCCCCGGCCCCAACAACACCATGTTGCTGGCCTCCGGCGTGAACTTCGGTGTGCGTCGCACCATTCCCCACGCGCTGGGCATCAGTATCGGCTTCATGGTGCTGGTACTGGCGGTGGGCCTTGGCCTGGGCGAGGTGTTCAAGGCCTATCCGCTGGCCTACGGCGTGCTGCGCTACGTGGGCGCCAGCTACCTGCTGTACCTGGCCTGGAAGATCGCCAATTCCGGCCCGCTGACCAGCGCCGAACCCGGCACGCGCAAGCCCCTGGGTTTCTGGGGCGCGGCAGCCTTCCAGTGGGTCAACCCCAAGGCCTGGGTCATGGCCGTGGGCGCCATCACCACCTATGCACCCAGCCAGGGCTACCTGACCAACGTGATCGTGATCGCCGCGGTGTTCGCCGTGGTCAACCTGCCCAGCGTGTGCGTGTGGGTGATGTTCGGCAGCGCGCTGCGCACCGTGCTGCAGGACCCACGCTGGCTCAAGCTGTTCAATTGGCTGATGGCCGCACTGCTGGTGCTATCGCTGTATCCACTGCTGTTTGTAGAATCCGGTTTTGTGTAACCCCCACAGCGAGTCCCGATGGAACTGATCCCTGGTCGCATGACTGCGCCGAACACTTCACCCTGCGCGGCTGGCGCTCACCCGCCAGCGGCAAGCCGCTGCTGCATTTCATCCACGGCACCGGGTTCTGCTGCCTGGCCTACCAGCCGTTGCTGGAGCGCCTGGCCGAGCATTTCGACCTGTGGCTGTGCGATGTGCAGGGCCATGGCGACAGCGATCATGGCGGCGCCTTCGTGGGCTGGAACCGCAGCGCCGCGCTGGCGATCGAGGCCTTCCAGGCAGGCCGTGGCGAATACGGGCAGGTGGCGTGCTTTGCCATGGGCCACAGTTTCGGCGGGGTGCTGACCGGCTTGATGCTGGCGCTGGAACCGGGCCTGTTTCAGCGGGCGGTATTGCTTGACCCTGTGGTGTTCAGCCGCTCGATGCTGGGGGTGATGAGCGTGGCCACGCTGTTCGGCATGCACCGTCGCCACGGCCTGGCACGCAAGGCCGCCACCCGGCGCAGCCACTGGCCCGACCGCGAGGCGGCCTACGCCGCGCTGCACGGGCGCGGCATTTTCAAGGGCTGGCACGACGAAGCGCTGCAGGCCTATGTGGACCACGCCATCGGCGACTGCGGCGAAGGGGTAGTGCTCAAGTGCCGGCCGGCGCGCGAAGTGGACGTGTTCAGTTCGTTCCCGCGCGGGCTGTGGGCTGCCCTGGCCCAGGTGCAGACACCCGCACGGGTGCTGCATGGCATCACCACCTATCCCTTCGTACCCGTGTCGCTGGCGCGCTGGGCGCGTCTGAACCCAAGGGTCGAGCTGCGCGAGGTGCCCGGCGGGCACTGCTTCATGCAGGAAGATCCGCAGGCCTGTGCGAACGAGGTGCAAACCTACCTGCTGGGCTGATGGCAGGTTGTCCATTTCGCGACGAATACTGGTCTGTACGCTAGCGAACGCCAACCGCTGACCCCCTTAGAGTGCTTCCTTGAACAACAACAGGGAGCACGAACATGAACCAGGCGGTCAGCCCCGAACCACCGGTTACCCAAGCCACCGAGCGCGTGCGCGTGATGACGCTGCGCCGCGCCCTGGGCGCAGCCGGCACGCTGGCGGTACTAGGGGTTGCCTTGTATGTGTGGCACAGCGGGCGCTTCAACGAACAGACCGACGATGCCTACGTGCGCGCCGACTGGGCGCCGATCAGTGCGCGGGTGGGCGGCTATGTGGCCCAGGTCAGCGTGGCCGACAATGCCGTGGTCAAGGCCGGCGACCTGCTGGTGCAGCTGGACGACCGCGACTATCGCCAGCAGGTGCGCCAGGCCCGTGCGGCGCTGGCCGCCAGTACCGCTTCGGTGCAGGCGCAGCAGGCCGTGCTGGTGACCCTGGCGGCGCAACTGGAGGGGCAAGGGCAGGCGATTGCCCGTGCCGCCGCCGAGCGCGAGGCGGGCGGTGCCGAGGCGCGGCGCGCCGAACTCGACTGGCAGCGTTACCGCCAGTTGATCGGCATGAACGCGGTGAGTGCCCAGCGTGCCGAACGCGCCAGCACCACACGCACCCAGGCGCAGGCCACGCTCAAGGGCGCGGACGCCGGCTGGGCCATGCAGCGAGCCCGGCACCAGGTGCTGGCCAGCCAGCAGCGCGAGGCCCGGGCCGAACTGGTGCGCCGCGAGGCCGAGCTGGAACAGGCCGAGGCGGCCCTGGCCCTGGCCGAGAACGCCCTGGCCGACACCCAGGTACGGGCGCCCTTCGACGGCGTGGTGGGGCAGCGCAAGGTGCGTGTGCAGCAGTACGTCAGCCCCGGCCTGCCACTGCTGGCAGTGGTACCGGTGGAGCAGGCCTACGTGGTGGCCAACTTCAAGGAAACCCAGCTCGAACACATGCGCCCGGGGCAGCGCGCGACCCTGGAGGTGGACACCTTCGGCCGGCACTGGCAGGGCACGGTCGACAGCGTCTCGCCCGGCTCGGGGGCGGTGTTCGCGCTGTTGCCGCCCGACAACGCCACCGGCAACTTCACCAAGATCGTGCAGCGCTTTGCCGTGCGTATTCACCTCGACCCGGTGGAACCCGGCACGCCGCGGCTGCTGCCGGGCATGTCGGTGATCGCCACCATCGATACGCGCACGGCGCAGGTGCGCGATGAGCACTGAAGACAAGGTATCGCTGCGCGCGTGGGTGGCGGTGATCGGTGGCTTGTTCGGCTGCTTCATGGCGGGCATGAACGTGCACGTCACCAGTGCCGCGCTGCCGGAAATCGAAGGCGCGCTGGGGGCGACGTTCGAGGAAGGCTCGTGGATCTCCACCGCCTACCTGGTGGCGGAAATCACCATGATTCCGCTCACCGCCTGGCTGGTGCAGGTGTTCTCGCTGCGTCGGGTGATGCTGGTGGGCTCGCTGGTGTTCCTGATCAGCTCGGTCAGTTGCGCGCTGGCGCCGAACCTGCAGGCGATGATCGCCATCCGCGTGATCCAGGGCGCTTCGGGGGCGGTGCTGATCCCGCTGTCGATGCAATTGATCATCACCGAGCTGCCGCCGAGCAAGATCGCCCTGGGCATGGCCTTGTTCAGCCTCTCCAACAGCGTGGCCCAGGCCGCCGGGCCGTCGATCGGCGGCTGGCTGACCGACGCCTATTCATGGCGCTGGATCTTCCTGCTGCAACTGCTGCCCGGGGTGGCGCTGCTGGCGGCGGTGGCGTGGTCGATCCCGGCGCAGGCCGGCGACCGCGCCCAGTTGCGCGGCGCCGACTGGCTGGGCATCGCGGCCATGGCGCTGGGCTGGGCGCGCTGCAGATCGTGCTGGAGGAGGGCGGGCGCGAGGACTGGTTCGATTCGGCGTTCATCGTCACCTTCAGCGTGATTGCCGTGGTGGCGCTGGCGCTGTTCGTGCAGCGCCAGCTGTGGGGCGCGCGGCCCTTCATCAACCTGCGCCTGCTGGCCAGCTACAACTTCGGTGTGGCCAGCCTGGCCATGGCGGTGTTCGGGGCGGCGACCTTCGGGCTGGTGTTTCTGGTGCCCAACTACCTGTCCCAGGTGCAGGGCTACAACGCCCGCGAAATCGGCATCAGCCTGATCGCCTACGGCATGGTGCAGTTGCTGCTGGCGCCGCTGCTGCCGCGCCTGATGCGCTGGCTCAACGCCAAGGTGCTGGTGGCCAGCGGCTTCGCGATCATGGCGCTGGGCTGCTGGCTGGGGGCGCACCTGTCGGCGGACGCGGCGAAGAACGTGATCATCCCCTCCACGGTGGTGCGCGGGCTGGGCCAGCCGCTGATCATGGTGGCGCTGTCGGTGCTGGCGGTGAAGGGCTGGACAAGGCCCAGGCCGGCTCGGCCTCGGCGCTGATCTCGATGCTGCGCAACCTGGGCGGTGCGGTGGGCACGGCGCTGCTGACGCAGCTGGTGTCGTTGCGCGAACGGTTTCACGGGCAGCGCATCAATGAGAGCCTGACGCTGTTCGATGCACCCGTGCAGCAGCGTCTGCCCGGCGGGGTGCTCGATGCACAGGCCCCGGCGCACCTGCAGGTGCTGGCGCAGCTGGACCAGACGGTGCATCAGCAGGCCTACCTGATGGCGTATTCGGATGCGTTCTATGTGTCGTGCGTGGCGTTGGCGGTGTGTGCGCTGGCGTCGCTGCTGCTGCGCCAGCATGCACGCTGACTAGTCGGCGTCGGGCTGGCCGTAGGCCGGGGTCTTGCCGAAGTAGGCACTGGGCGAGACCCCCAGGGTGCGGCGGAACATGGCGCTGAAGGCGCTGGGGCTGTCGTAGCCCAGGTCCAGCGCCACGTTCAGGATCGAGTGCCCGGCGGCCAGCGCGTCGAGGCTGGCCAGCAGGCGCAGGCGGCGCAGCCACTGGATGAAGCTCAGGCCGGTTTCGCGCTGGAAGGCGCGGGTCAGGGTGCGTGCGTTGAGGCCGCTGTGGGCGGCGGCGCGCTGCAGGCTCCAGGGGCTGGCCGGGTCGTCGCGCAGGGCCTGGCACAGCGCGGCCAGTTGCGGGTCGACCGGCAGCGGCACGTGCAGGGCCAGAATCGGCAGCACGCGGATCTCGTCCAGAATCAACTGCATCACCCGCTCGTCACGCCCGCCGGGCGGGTAGTCGGCGGGGATGAGCATGGCGCTGATGATCAGTTGGCGCAGCAACGGCGGGATGTCCACCACGCGGCAGGTCAGCGGCAGGTCGGGGCGCGCGTCGGAGGCGACGAACAGGGTGCGCATGCGGACCTGGCCGGCCATCTTCAGGTCGTGTTCGACGGCGGCGGGCACCCATACGCCGCGCCCTGGCGGAACCACCCAGCAGCCCTGGCTGGAGTTGACCGTGATCACCCCGCTCAGGGCATGGATCAGCTGGGCGCGGTTGTGGCAGTGCGGGGCGATGCGCTCGCCGTGGGGGTAGTTTTCTGCCAGGGGGACAATCGGCTGCATGGCGGTGCGTTGGGATTGAGGGGTGGGGGGCAGTATGCCTGATGATCGGTGGGTGCAGGATCAGCGAATGCTGTGCATTCGATCGCGGGGCAAGCCCGCTCCCACAGGTACAGCGCCTATTCAAAGAGTGCCGCAATCCCCGTGGGAGCGGGCTTGACCCGCGATCTGGCGCATAGCGCCAGCAAACCCTGGCACATCAATCGATCCCGCTCTGGGCAAACTCCTGGGCCAGAAAATCCAGCAGGTGCCGCACCGAAGGCAGCAGCCCGCGCCGTGAGGCAAACACCGCGTGCACCAGCCCGCATTGCGGCGCCCAGTGCGGGGTGGGCTGCACCAGCTCGCCACGGGCCAGCTCGTCGCGGATCACCACCAGTGGCAGGTGCACCACCCCCACGCCCGCCAGCGCCGCCTGGCGCAATACCACCAGGTCGTCGGTCACCAGCCGCGGCGTGTGCCGCAAGCTGGCCGTGGCGCCGTCCGGGCCATTGAGCTGCCATTGATAATCGCGCTGCGGGTTGCCCCAGTGCAGGCTCGGCAAGGCGGCCAGGTCGGCGGGCACGATGGGGCTGGGCAACGACGCCAGCAAGCCGGGCGCGGCCACCAGCAACTGCGTGCTGTTGGCCAGCACCTTCATCACCAGGTCGCTGCTCTCCAGCGGCGGCACCCGCACCCGTAGCGCAATGTCGATGCCTTCCTGGATCAGGTCCACATGGCGGTTGGTGCTCTCGATATGCAGCTGCACCAGCGGGCACTGCACCATGAAGCGCGACAGCATCGGCCCCACCCAGAAATCCAGCAGCGCCGTGGGGCAGCTCAGGCGCACTATGCCCTGGGGCTCGGCACGGTGGCGCTCGATCAGCTCGGCCGCACCCTCGGCCTCCACCAGCATGGCCACGCAATGGCGGTGGTAGGCCTGCCCGATGTCGGTTACCGAAAAATGCCGGGTGGAACGCTGGATCAGGCGCACCCCGAGGCGCTCCTCGAGCCCGGCCACCCGCCGGCTGAGTTTGGACTTGGGCATGTCCAGGGCACGGCCGGCGGCGGCAAAGCCACCGTGCTCGACCACCTGGGCGAAGTAGTACAGGTCGTTGAGGTCTTCCACCGCTGTTCTCCAAATGGAACGCTGAGGGCACTTTACGCTATCTACCGCCTTCAGCGTTGCGCCCTTATCGTTGGCTTCATGCACGAGAGGAGGTAGCTCATGAAAAAGATCCAAGGCGTCTACAGCAGCCCGCACCCGCATTGGGTGGGTGACGGCTTCCCGGTACGCAGCCTGTTCACCTACGACAACCTGGCCCAGCACATCAGCCCGTTCCTGCTGCTCGACTACGCCGGGCCCCATGCCTTCACCCCCACCAGCGCCCGTCGCGGCGTCGGCCAGCACCCGCACCGCGGTTTCGAAACGGTGACCATCGTCTACCAGGGCGAGCTGGAGCACCGCGACTCCACCGGTGCCGGCGGCCTGATCGGCCCGGGCGATGTGCAGTGGATGACGGCCGCGGGCGGCATCCTGCATGAAGAGTTCCATGCGCCGTCGTTCGCCCGCAGTGGCGGCACCCTGGAGATGGTGCAGTTGTGGGTCAACCTGCCGGCCCGGCACAAGTCTGCCCCTGCCGGCTACCAGACCCTGCTGGCCGCCGACATCCCCAGCGTGGCGCTGCCCGGCGGTGCCGGCAGCCTGCGGGTGATTGCCGGTGACTACCACGGCCATCGCGGCCCGGCGCGCACCTTCACGCCGATGCAGGTGTGGGACATGCAGCTCAAGCCCGGCAAGCCCGTGCGGTTGCCTGCCCAGGCCGGTCACAGCAGCGCCCTGGTGGTGCTGCGCGGCCAGGTCACGGTCAATGGCGAGCGTTCGGTGGGCCCGGCACAACTGGTGCTGCTGGAGCGTGCCGGCGACGAAGTGCTGCTGCAGGCCGACAGCGAGGCGGCGGTGCTGTGGCTCAGCGGCGAGCCGCTGGATGAACCCATCGTCGGCTACGGCCCGTTCGTGATGAACAGCGATGCCGAGATCGAGGCGGCGTTCGCCGATTTTCGCGCCGGGCGCTTCGGCCAGATGACCAATGGCGGCGGCACTGTCACACGCGCCGACTAGGGTCTGTATGCAACTCACGTTTGTCCCAACTCCGGCGCCACGGCGCCGGACCACCCCTGCAAGGAGTATGACCATGAGTGTTCCCTACACCCGTCTGGACAAGAACAACGCCGCCGTGCTGCTGGTCGACCATCAGGCCGGGCTGCTCTCGCTGGTGCGTGACATCGAGCCGGACAAGTTCAAGAACAACGTGCTGGCGCTGGCCGACCTGGCCGAGTACTTCAAGTTGCCCACCATCCTCACCACCAGCTTTGAAAGCGGCCCCAACGGCCCGCTGGTGCCCGAGCTCAAGGCGCAGTTCCCTGACGCGCCGTACATCGCGCGCCCCGGCCAGATCAACGCCTGGGACAACGAGGACTTCGTCAAGGCGGTCAAGGCCACCGGCAAGAAGCAGCTGATCATCGCCGGTGTGGTTACCGAGGTGTGCGTGGCGTTCCCGGCGCTGTCGGCGATTGCCGAAGGCTTCGAGGTGTTCGTGATCACCGACGCCTCCGGCACCTTCAACCCGATCACCCGCGACGCGGCCTGGGACCGCATGTCGTCGGCCGGTGCGCAACTGATGACCTGGTTCGGCGCAGCCTGCGAACTGCACCGCGACTGGCGCAACGATGTCGAGGGGTTGGGCGCGCTGTTCTCCAACCACATCCCCGACTACCGCAACCTGATCACCAGCTACAACACCCTCACCGGCGCCAACCAGTAGCCCGCCTCACTGCGCGTCGCCGCGCCTGCCCCCGGTTTCATCGGCGGGCAGGTCGGTGGCGCGGTCTTCGCCGATCTCCCGGTACTCCTTGAGCAATTGCTTGAGCTGGCTGTTGTCCAGCTGGTCGAGGTTCATCAGCGCGTTGTGCGCCGCCTTGGTCGAGCGCAGCAGTTCGTCGAGCTTGATGTGCAGCACGTCGTTGTCGCGGTTCTGGGTGTTCTGGATGACGAACACCATCAGGAAGGTGACGATGGTGGTCGAGGTGTTGATGATCAGCTGCCAGGTGTCGTTGTAGTCGAACCACGGCCCGGTGACGGCCCAGACCACGATCAGTACCAGTGCGATGAGGAAGGTGCGCGAGCGACCGGCCTGTTTGGCCAGGCCCTGGGCGAAGCGTTCGAATTTCATGGCAGACTCTTGTGTGGGGATCTACTGGGTAGACCCTGCGGCGTTGCCGAAATTCTTTGTAACATCAGGGGAAGACGACATGGGGCAGGACCACGGGGCACCGACGCACCTGGTGCGGGTGATACCCACCGATTACGGCCAGTTCGTGCTGGAGCTGAACAATGGCGAGCACCGCTTGCTCAAGGGCCTGGTGCTGACCCGCGAGTTGGGCTGGAGCGAGCTTGCCAACCCACGCAAGGCGCGCCAGCGAACCTTCAGTGCCACCCAGCTCGGTTGGCCGGGTGGGCGTACGCTGGGGCTCGACTACCTGCTCGCGCAGGCACAGCCGATGAACGAGCGCGAGCTGGGCTGGCAGTCGGTGGACTTCTCCCAGTGCAACCGCGCGCCCACCCCGGAGCACGACACCCACCACGTGTACTACGTGAGCCTCAAGCCCTTCGACCCGCAGCCATTCGGCCTGGGCGAGTCGATTCACGGCGGCCATGGCGAGCGGGGCGGCATGTTTTCCTTCGACCTGGCCGGGCTTGTGGCGTGGCCCAACTGGCGCGAACACTTCGAGCTGGCCGGCTGTGGCTGGGCCATTGCCCTGGTCGACGCCAACACCACGGATGCGCAGGCATTGCTGGACGTATTGATAGACGCCTGGTGCCAGCGTGAGGCCTGAGCTCAGCCCCGGGGCATCAGGCCCAGGCCATTGAGCAGCAGCGCCGCGACGAACAGGCTGACCCCGAACGCCGTGTGCGCCGCCAGGCTGCGCAGGCGTGCCACCTTGGGGTTGGGGGTGCGACGGGCCAGTACGCCTGCGCCCATGCCCGGCTGCAGAATGAAGAACGGCGCCACCAGCGTGCCGATACCGATCGCCAGCGCCGGCAGCAGGGTAGGGCTGTGGGCCCAGCCGATGCCGAAGATCGCCAGCAGCAGCCCGGCGTACAGCACCCCGATCACATAGTGCGTCGCCCAGCCCAGCAGGGCTTCGCCCGGTACGGGCGGCGCCTTGGCGATGCTGTCATGAATGAACTGACCATGGCGCAGGTGCGCCATCCAGCGCCCGACCATCGGCCAGCTGGGCGTGGGCACATTCAGCAGCCGCTTCTGTGTTTCGGCCCACAGGTCGGCCAGCGCCGTGCCCAGCAGCCCGATCAGGCTGGCACTGGCGATGAAGTGAAGCAGAGGGGACATGGCGTTGCTCCTGAATAAAACATTCAATGAATTGATTGAATGATTGGCGAATGATAGCTTCCTGTCAATGACCGACCTTCCTCAGCAACACTTCATCGATATCGCCGAGCTGGCCCGCACCCTGGGCCATGCGCATCGGCTGCACCTGCTCGAACACATCGCCCAGGGCGAGCGTGCGGTCGAGCGCCTGGCCGAACTGTGCGGGTTGTCCGTGGCCAACACCTCCCAGCACCTGCAGCACCTGCGTCGCGCCGGCGTGGTACAGACCCGCCGCGACGGCAAGCGCGTGCTGTACCGCCTGGGTGGTGGGCCGATCCTGGAGGTGCTGGCGGCACTGGGGCAGTTCGCCGAGCACAACCGCCTGGCGGTGCGCGAGCTGCTGGCCGACAGCATGAGTGCGCAGGAGCGCCTGGAGGCGATGTCACGCGACGAACTGGTGCAGCGCCTGCACGAGCAGAGCATCACCCTTGCTGGATGTGCGCTCCCACGAGGAATACGCCCTGGGGCACTTGCCGGGGGCGATCAGCATGCCACTGGACGAGCTGCAGCAGCGCCTGGCCGAACTGCCGCAGGACCAGGAGATCGTTGCCTACTGCCGTGGCCCCTGGTGCGTGCTGTCGAGTACCGCCACCGCGGCCTTGCGCGAGCACGGCTTCAAAGTGCGCCGGCTCGACAGCGGCCTGCCGGACTGGCAGGCGGCAGGGCTGCCGGTGGAGGCCTGAGCCTCTGCGGCGGCCCCTGGCGCTTTCGCGCGCGGGCCTGGCAGCGTTACCATCGACGGTCTGACTTTCCATAAAAACAATCAGGAAGCCTATGAACGCCCAAGCCTTACCCCTGCAAGACCTCGCCGCGCCAGAGGGCGTGTGCTACGGCTGCGGTACCTCCCACCCCAGCGGCCTGCACCTGAAAAGCCACTGGGCCGAGGACGGCAGCCACGTGCTGTGCCGGCACGAACCCGATGCCACCTTCACCGGCTGGCCGGGGCTGGTGTACGGCGGGTTGCTGGCGATGCTGGTGGACTGCCATTCGAACTGGACCGCCATGGCCTGGCACTACCGCGCCGAAGGCCGCGAGCCGGGCAGCCTGCCGCGCATTGACTGCGTCACCGGCAAGCTTTCGCTGACCTACCTCAAGCCCACCCCGATGGGCGTGGAGCTGGTGCTCAAGGCGTGGGTCGAGGGTGAGGTGGGGCGCAAGAGCCGGGTCATCTGCGAAGTCTGGGCCGGCGACGTGCTCACCGTGACGGCCGACTCGGTGTTCGTGCGCGTCGACACCGAACGCCTCAAGCAACAGGCCCACGCGACCGTGTAACCCCGGGGGCGATGGCCTTGGACATGTCCCTGGCCGTCGCCCCAGCCAACTCAGAACGGCATCGCCAGCGTCACCTGGCTGTACAGGTTGGTGCCATTGCCGCCCACCTGATTGCCCCCCGTGTTCTCGTCCTTTTTCGGCTGGTACAGCCCCACCAGCGGGCTGACGATCAGGTGCGGGCTGACTGCCCATTCCACGTACAGGTCCAGCTCGCGGGCACCGAGGTTCAGCGCGTTGCGTGTGTGCAGGGTATCGAAGTCGAAATACAGCGCGCCCAGGGTCAGGTTCTCCAGTGGCTTGGCCACCAGGCCCAGGTGATGCACCCCGGTATTGCTGTTGAACGGCCCCGCGTAGTTGGCCGCCACCTCACCCTGGAACCAGGTGCCGTAGCCGGTGCTCAGCCCGGTGAACAAGGCATCCCAGCCTTCGGAATAGCGGGTGTAGCGGTAGGTCAGGCTCGGTGCCCAGGGCAGCTCGGCGAAGGTGTAGCCGGCCTCGGCGTACCAGGCCTTTTCCGGGCCGGCCTGCTTGTCCTGCCAGGCGTATTCGAAGGCGAAGCTGGCGTTGTCGATACCGGCGTTGCCTTCGCCGCGCAGGCTGTAGGTGTCCATGCCGTCGCGTTGGCGCTGGAATTCGCTGGCCCATTGCTCGGTCACGCCCAGGCCGTGAATCCAGGTCAGCCCCAGGGTGCCGGCCGCGGTGGTGTAGTCCAGGGTGCCGGCGGCCAGTTCGGTCTCGGCCTGGGCGCGGTTGTCGGACTTGAGCCACAGCACGCTGGCGTGCACGCCACGCTCGCCGCCCAGGCGCAGCACGGCGGTGCGGTCGAAGGCGTGGCGCGCCGCCAGGTAATAGGCGCCGCCACGGTCCAGCGCGCCGTCGGCGGGGCCTTTGCCGAGGTTGGGGCCGTCGTCGTTGATCAGAAAGCCGCGGCCCAGCTTGACCACCTGACGGCCGAACGAGGCATCCACGCCATCCTTGCCCAGCAACGGGAACAGCTCGCCGGAGCGCCAGCCGAGGTAGGCGTCCTCCAGCTTGGTGGTGCGCTCGGTGCCGTCGGTGTTGCCGGCTGCGTCGCCATCGCCCCAGGTGGCGGAACTGACCCAGCTGAGTGCGCCGTAGGCACTGCCGTTGCCGGCCAGGCGCTGGTCGCCGCTGATTCCATACTTGATGAAGCCCTCGCGCCAGGTCGAGCCGCCGGGCGTGGCGTCGTAGTTCTTGCGGCTGTTGAACAGGCCGTACACCGCCAGGATGTCGGCATTCAGGTGGGACTCGTCATCGGCGTAGAGCTCGATGGCCTGGGCTGATGGCTGGGCCAGCAGCACAGCCAGGCTGAGGGCGGCAAGCAGGTGAGGGTGCAGGTTCATGGTGGTGGGGTCCCCGGGTTGGCGTGAGTGGTGGCCATTTAGGGCGGGGACGGTGGGGGCTGTCTTTGATCTGGCTGCCACATGGATTGATTGTGTGCGCCAGGCGGGTAGGTGCCGGGGTGCTTGCCAGAAGCAGGTTGCTTGGGGCTGTGAGGTCGGCTTCTGCCCGCAGGGTGTGTCAGGCAAACGGGTGCGCTGGTTTGCTGCGCTTTGCGCCAGATCGCGGGCAAGCCGCTCCACGGCCTTGCGGCCAGAAGCAGGTTGTTTGGGCTGTGAGGTTGGCTCTGCCGCAGGGTGTGTCAGGCAAACCGTGCGCGCAGGTTTTGCTGCCGCTTTGCGCCAGATCGCGGGGCAAGCCCGCTCCCACGGCCTTGCGGCCAGAAGCAGATTGTTTGGGGCTGTGAGGTTGGCTTCTGCCCGCAGGGCGTGGGAGTTGGCTTGGCCGACGATCGAGCGCGAAGCGGTCGTAAAACCTGAGTGCACGGTCCGCCAGGCAAACCGGCTACGGCCAGAAGTGCGCTGGCAGCCTGCAACAAAACCCCAGGCAGCCACGGGCAAGACGCCAGTCAACCGCCAGCGCACAGTGGCGCATAACCACAACAACGGCATTCGAGGTCGCTCATCATGTCGCTCAACCACACCCTCAGCGTGCACCTGAACCGTGGCACGGTCGGGTTCCCCACCGCGCTGGCCAGCACCATCGGCCTGATCATGGCCAGCCCGGTGATCCTCACCGCCACCACCGGTTTCGGCATCGGCGGCGGTGCGTTCGCCGTGGCCATGCTGATCGCCATGCTGATGATGCTCGCCCAGTCGACCACCTTCGCCGAAGCCGCCGCCATCCTGCCCACCACCGGCTCGGTGTACGACTACATCAACTGCGGCATGGGGCGCTTCTTCGCCATCACCGGCACGCTGTCGGCCTACCTGATCGTGCACGTGTTCGCCGGCACCGCAGAAACCATCCTGGCCGGGGTGATGGCGCTGGTGAATTTCGAACACCTCAACACCCTGGCCGAATCCGCCGGTGGCTCGTGGCTGCTGGGGGTGGGCTTCGTGGTGGTGTTCGGCATCCTCAATGCGTTCGGCATCAGTGTGTTCAGCAAGGCCGAGATCATCCTCACCTTCGGCATGTGGACCACGCTGATGGTGTTCGGCGTGCTCGGCCTGATCGCCGCCCGGCGGTGCAACTGGACGGCTGGTTCGGCGCGTCGCTGGTGGGCACCGACCTGATCACCGTGCTGTCGCTGGTGGGCATGGCGATGTTCATGTTCGTCGGCTGCGAGTTCGTCACCCCGCTGGCACCCGACCTGCGCCAGTCGGCGCGCACCCTGCCCAGGGCCATGGCGCTGGGGCTGTTGGGCGTGGCCTCGTGCATGTTCATCTATGGCGCGGCGATGAAGCGCCAGGTCGATAACGTGCTGCTTGACGCCGCCAGCGGCACGCACCTGCTGGACACGCCCATGGCCATTCCGCATTTTGCCCAACAGGTGATGGGCGATATCGGCCCGTTGTGGCTGGGCATCGGCTTTCTGTTCGCCGGCGCCGCCACCATCAACACCCTGATGGCCGGGGTGCCGCGCATCCTCTATGGCATGGCGGTGGATGGCGCATTGCCCCGGGTGTTCACCTACCTGCACCCACGCTTCAAGACCCCCATCGTGTGCATTCTGGTGGCGATGCTGATCCCGTGCCTGCACGCCTGGTGGCTGGGCGGCAACACCGACACCATCCTGCACCTGGTACTGGCGGCGGTGTGTGCCTGGAGCACCGCCTACCTGCTGGTGACGCTGTCGGTGGTGATCCTGCGCATTCGCCGGCCCGACCTGCCACGGGCCTACCGCTCGCCGCTGTTCCCGCTGCCGCAATTGCTGTCGAGCGTCGGCATCGGCCTGGGCATGTGGTTCATCACCCCGCCGGGCATGAACCCGGCCCAGGTGTACGTGCCATTCGCCTGGATGCTCGGTGCCACGGCGGTGTACGCGCTGTTCTGGACCCTGGTGGTGCAGAAGGTCAACCCGTTCAAGCCGGCCTCGGTCGAAGAGG
This sequence comes from Steinernema feltiae, assembly GCA_007213375.1. Classification (NCBI taxonomy): domain Eukaryota; kingdom Metazoa; phylum Nematoda; class Chromadorea; order Rhabditida; family Steinernematidae; genus Steinernema; species Steinernema feltiae. The sequence goes on along the minus strand of MQUG01000514.1, from coordinate 59,559 downwards.
TGCTGGCGCGCGAATTTGCCCACCAACCGGGAGTCGAGCATGGCGCATACCCTGCCCACACTGTGGCAAAGGCTGTTTGACCGCGCGCCCTCGGGCTACCGCCCCGGGGTGACGCTGGCGCACCTGCAGCGCAACCTCGGCCTGGCCGGTTGCGAGGTGCTGGGGCCGGGCAGTGCACGCTACGCCCTGGCCGATGGCAGCCTGGCGTTCGAGGTGCGCGAGCGCACCGAGTCGCAGTTGCTGATGCACCTGGTGCTGTGCGAGTTCCGCCTGCAGGTGCCCTGCCCGCAACAGGGCACGGCGCGGCTGGCGTTGCAGCATACCGGTGCACTGCGGCGCAGCGGCCTGCGCTGGCGCCGGCTGCGTGGCGAGCAGTCCTGGCAGGCGCGGCTGGAACAGGCCCTGGCCCACGACCCGGCCCTGCAACAGGCGCTGATGCCACTGGATTTCAAGCGCCTGCACCTGGACCTGGCAGGCGGCTGCTGGACCCTGACCCTGGAGCACATGGGCGGCAGCGAGGTGGTCAACCGCATGCCGGCGTTTCGTCGCTACATCAGCCTGAACCCCGCACAGCGTGACCTGCTGCTGGCCGCATTGAAAGGTCTGGCGCGGCTTGTCGAAGGCCTCTGAACCCGCAGGCTGGCACCAAAACTGCTTCCACCCTGGCGACGACGAACGTGTTGCGTGCATATAGCTAACATGTTAACTATTGCTCAACAAAAACAAGATGCCATCGTGGAGGTACCCATGAGTACTCATCAGCTCGCCGGCACTGCGCTGGACCGCTGGAATGCCGACATGCAGCACATTTGCGGGCATTTCGAGACCGAACTTGCGTTCAACCGCTCGCTGTTCATCGGCGAGATTTCCACCTGGTCACGCGGTGGCCTGGCCCTGGCCAACCTGCGCACCAACGCCGGGCTGATCCGCCGCGACGGCATCAAGCCCGACCGCGACAACGACCAGCACTGCTTTCTGGTCAGCCAGCGCACCGGTTTCTCCCAGGTCACCCAGAACGGCGTCAGTGTGCAGCTGGCACCGGGCGAGATGCTGCTGATGGACGCGGTCGGGGCCTGTGAAATCATGCCGTTCGGCCTGATCGAACACGCCTCGCTGTCGCTCTCGCGCGAGGCGGTGTGCCGGCAGCTGGGGGGCGATGCGCGTACCTTCGGCAAGATCTCCCAGACCAAGGCCTGCGGGCGCATGCTGCATGTGCTGATGGATCAGCTGTGCAAGGAAAGCGCTCCGGGGGAGGGCGAGCTGGCCGAGGGCCAGGCCCTGCACAGTGCATTTCTGTCGCTGCTGGGGTCGGCCCTGGAGGGCGGCGATGACCAGGTGCAGCCGGGCGCGGCGCTGCACGGCGCCAACCTGCGCAGCTATGTGCAGAAGGTGATCGACGAGTCCCTGGGCCAGCCCGGCCTGTCGCCGGTGAACCTGGCCAACCGCCTGAACATTTCGGTGCGCCACCTCTACCGCCTGTTCGAAGAGCAGGGCGACAGCGTGTGCCGCTACATCCAGCGCACGCGCCTGCAACGCAGCGCCGACGACCTGGCCAACCCGATCCTCAAGACCGAGTCGATCACCACCATCGCCTACAAATGGGGCTTCACCGATTCGGCGCACTTCAGCCGCTCGTTCAAGAAACAGTTCGAACGCTCGCCCAAGGACTACCGCTCCCATAGCCTGGCCGGCCCGGCCTGATAAACCACTGGCTTGACCCTGCGGGGCACAGTGTATAGGCTCGCACGTTCTGGCTACCTACCGGTCGGTAGGTTGGCATTCGGCAGCCAGACCTGTGACCTTTTTGTGGATTCGAGCTATGCACACCCCGCAGTCCCCCCACGTGAAATTTGCCGTGTCCCTGGCGCTGATCGGCGCCCTGGGGCCGTCGGCCATCGACATGTACCTGGCCAGCATGCCGAGCATCGCCGCCGAGTACGGCGCGACCTATGCCGGGGTGCAACTGACGCTGACGGTGTTTCTGCTGGCCATGGGCGCCGGTCAATTGCTGTTCGGCCCGCTGGTCGACACCCTGGGCCGGCGCCGGCCGCTGCTGGCCGGGCTGCTGGTGTTCGTGCTCAGTTCGCTGGCCGCAGCCCAGGCGCCCAGCCTCGAAACACTGCTGGCGGCGCGCTTTGTCCAGGGCCTGGGCAGTGCGCTGACCCTGGTGGTGATCATGAGCATGGTCCGCGATGTGGCCGAAGGGGCGCGCGCCGCGCAGATCTTCGCCCTGCTGATGACCGTCGAAGGCCTGGCGCCGGTGCTCGCACCGGCGGTGGGCGGTTTTGTGGGGGCGCACCTTGGCTGGCGCGCGATCATGCTCACCCTGGCCGGGCTCGGCGTGCTGGTGCTGTTGAACTCGGCCTGGGTGCTCAAGGAAACCCTGGCCGCCGACAAGCGCCAGCCCTGGCAGCCGCGGGACATCCTGCGCACCTACCTGCGCATCGGCAGCGATGGCCAGTTCCTGCGCCCGGCGCTGGCGCTGGCGGCGGTGTTCTTCTTTCTGTTTGCCTACATCGGCGGTGCGGCGTTCGTCTACCAGACCCACTTCGGCCTGTCGGTGCAAGCCTTCGGCACGCTGTTCGGCGCCACCGGGGTGGCAATTCTGCTCGGCGCCATTGCGGCGGGTCGGCTGGTAGCGCGCAAGGGCCTGCTGCGCCTGGCCAAGGCCGGTGCGGGGTGCCTGCTGATCGGTTCCCTGGTGGTACTGGCAGGGGCCCTGAGCGCGGCGGGGCTGGCCGGCATCGTTGCCGGCATGGCGCTGGCGATGTTCGGCCTGGGCATTCTCGAGGCCACGCTGATGTCGCTGGTGATGTCTTCGCAAAGCCGCGCGCTGGGCTCCACGGCAGCGTTGCTGGGCGCCTTCCAGTTGATCATTTCGTCGTTCGCCACGCCGTTGTCGGGCATCATGGCGCCTTTGGGCGCGGCGCACTGGGCGTCGCTGCTGGTGATTTCGGGTGTTGTCGTGGCGCTGCTGGTGCGCGCCTGCACCCGGCACGCGCCGGTCGAGGCGAGCAGCCTGGCCGGGCATTGATACGGGAGAACCCTGCATGAGAACCCTCACGCCTTCGGCGCAGAAGGTCTGCGCGATCGCGGTCGAGCAGTTTGCCGAGCATGGCTACGATGCCGCCTCGCTCAACGACATCGCGGCGGCGGCCGGCATGCGCAAGCCGTCGCTGTATGCGCACTTCAGCAGCAAGGACGACCTGTTCGAGGCGGTGTTCGAGCGTGCGGTGGAGGCCGAGCGGCTGTATGTGGAGCAGTGCTTTGCGCAGTGCGATGACGCATTGCCGGGGGCCGGCTATGCCCACTGCCTGGGTGAGCGCTATCAGCAGTCGGCGCACCTGCGGTTTCTGCTGCGTACCGCGTTCTTTCCGCCGGCGGCGCTGCGGCCGATCATCTCGGCAGGCTTCGAGGGGTACCTGGCGCGGCTGGGCGAGGTGTTCGAGCAGGCGCTGGGCACGTGCCTGCCGCAGGTGCCGGTGGCGCGGCGGGGGGTGTATGTGGACGCGTACCTGGGGGTGGTGGACAGCCTGAATGTAGAGCTGATCTATGCCGGGCCGCAGGCGTACGCGCGGCGGTTGCGGGCGATGTGGGTGGTGTTCGGGGATGCTTTGAACGCAGCCGGGTAAATCGTGGTGCCCTCATCGCGGGTCAAGCCCGCTCCCACAGGATCACAACAACCTGTGGGAGCGGGCTTGACCCGCGAAGAGGCCCGTCAGGCCACCGCCAGGTAATGCTTCACGAAGCTCTCGCTCAGCACCTCCCACAGCACCGGCGTGCCCTTGGTCACGAACCAGCTGTCGCCCACCTTGTACAGCGTGCTCTGCCCGGTGCTTTCATCGGTCAGGCGCACTTGGCCGGTCATCACCGTGGCCTGCTCGTTGAACGGGTAGACCATGCGGAACCTGCCCTGGGTGGTACCGAAGTAGGCGCTGCTGAGCGCGTCGGTCGGCGCGCCGAAGGTCATCTTGCCGAAGGCACGCACCTCGCCTTCGAGAATCTCCGAGCCCAGGTCGGCAACGGTGCCCCAGGCGTCGAGTTCGCCGAGCTGGATGTTGTGCTTGAGTGCAGTCAGGGTCATGGCAGTGTTCCTTGAACAGTGGAAAAAAAGGGGGTCAGCGCCGGCCATTCCAGTACCCCGACAGCTGGTGCCAGGATTTGCCGGCCGTGAGCAGCAGCGGGCGGATATGGTCCTTGCCGACAATCGTCGGGCGCGGGATCGAACTGACCAGGTCATAGCGGGCCGAGCCTTCGCTCATGCCTTCGGCCAGCACCTTGCAGATGATGTGGCTGGGCGTCACGCCGAACCCGGAGTAGCCCTGTACGTAGAAGGCATTGCTGCGCCCGGGCAGGGTGCCGACCTGCGGGAACAGGTTGGGGCTGCAGGCCATCGGGCCACCCCAGGCCAGGTCGATCTTCACGTCCTTCAGGTACGGGAAGATCTTCAGCATCAATGCCCGGTTCCAGGCCTTGAGGTCGCGGGGGATATGCTCCACCAGCGGCGTCGCGGCGCCGAACAGCAGACGGTTCTCGTTGGTCACGCGGTAGTAGTCGATCACCGGGCGAATGTCGCTGTAGGCGCCGCGAATCGGGCTGATGCGCCGGATCAGCTCCTCTGGCAGCGGCTCGGTCATCATCTGGAAGGCGTAGGTGTTGATGGTGGAGCGGTGCAGTTCGGGTTCAAGCCTGTTCAGAAAGCTGTCGCAGGCCCACAGCAGCTTGCTGGCGCGTACCGAGCCGCGGCCGGTGCGCACGGTGATGCGCTCGCCGTACTGCACCTGCAGCGCCGGGCTGTTCTCGAAGATGCGCACGCCATGCCCGGCCACGGCCTTGGCCTCGCCCAGCAGCAGGTTGAGCGAGTGCACATGCCCGCCGCCCATGTGCAGCAGGGCGCTGCCGTAGGCGTTGGAGCCTATGATCTGGCTGACCTCGCTGCCGCCCAGAAAGCGGATCTCGTGCTGGGAATTCACCGACTTGAAGTCTTTCTCCCAGGCGCGCAGGGTTTTCTCCTGGCGGGCATTGAAGCCCATGTAGCCATAGCCGTGGCAGAAGTCGGCATCGATGGCGTACCGGGCGATGCGCTGCTTGATGATGTCGGCGCCCAGGTCGCTGATCTCGAAGATCTGGCGCAGGCCATCTTCGCCCACGGCTGATTTGATCTTTTCAAGGTCGTGGCCGATGCCGGCCATGATCTGCCCGCCGTTGCGCCCGGTGCCGCCAAAGCCCAGGTAGCGGGCCTCGAGCACGACGATGTTGGTGATGCCCTTTTCGGCCAGCTCCAGCGCCGTGTTGATGCCGGAAAACCCGCCGCCGATGATGACCACGTCCGCGTCTTCATCGTGTTCCAGGGTCGGGAAGCTCAGGTTGTATTTCTTGGTTGCCGTGTAGTAGGTCGGCGTTTCGATCGTGATCATGGCGCAGCCTGAAAAGTGGAGGAGCTTTCGAGGCCTATTAGGGGGCTTGGCGGGGTGGCGTGTCTTGACCCTGCGTGCCGCGTGCCTTGACCGCGGGTGCCAGCGCTGCGCAGGCGGGTAGGTGGCCGCCGGCTTCTTTGTTAAAGTGTTAACAAATAACCTGATGACCGTAGCCTTCCATGTCCAAACCTCGTGTTTCGCTGACTCTTACCTTGTTGCAAGCCCGCGAGGCGGCAATGAGTTTCTTCCGCCCCTCGCTCAACCAGCATGGCCTGACCGAGCAGCAGTGGCGGGTCATTCGTATCCTCAGCCAGCAGGGCGAGCTGGAGATCTACCGGCTGGCCGAACAGGCGTGCATCCTCAAGCCGAGCATGACCGGCGTGCTGGTGCGCATGGAGGCGGCGGGGCTGGTGTGCCGGCGCAAGGCCGAGCAGGACCAGCGGCGGGTGCTGGTCAAGCTGGCGGACAAGGGCGTGGCGTGTTTCGACTCCATGAGCCAGAGCATGGAGGCCAACTACCAGCAGCTGCAGGACCAGTTCGGTGAACAGAAGCTGCAGCAGTTGCTGGGGTTGCTGGAAGAACTGAAGCAAGTACGGCGCTAACTCATTCGCCGGCAAGGCCGGCTCCTGCAGACACCGCAGCCTGTGTAGGAGCCGGCCTTGCCGGCGAAGAGGCCCGTCAGATCAATACACCTCGCCAGCCTTGTCGACAGGTGCCGCCTCACCCTTGAACTTGACCACCAACCCCTGCAACCCGCGCATCAGCACCGTGGTATCCACCCCCACCGCCACGAACGCCGCGCCCAGTTCGATGTAGCGGCGCGCCAGCGCTTCATCGGCGCTGAGAATCCCGGCCGCCTTGCCCGCACGCTGAATCCGCACGATCGCGTCTTCGATTGCCGCCTGCACGTCAGGGTGCCCCGGATTGCCCCGGTGCCCCATCGACGCACTCAGGTCGGCCGGGCCGATGAACACCCCGTCCACCCCTTCCACGGCCGCAATCCGGTCCAGCTGCGCCAGCCCCTCGACGCTCTCGATCTGTACCAGCAGGCACATCTGCGCATCGGCCTGGTCCAGGTAGCCGGGGATGCTGTTCCAGCGCGACGCCCGCGCCAGTGCACTGCCCACCCCGCGCACGCCCAGTGGCGGGTATCGCATGGCGCGCACCAGCTCGCCGGCCTGGGCCGCGCTTTCCACCATCGGCACCAGCAGCGTCTGCACGCCGATGTCCAGCACCTGCTTGATCAGCGCGGTGTCGCCGATCACCGGGCGGATGATCGCCTCGCCAGGGTAGGGCGCCACCGCCTGCAGCTGCGCGAGCATGCCGCGCAGGTCGTTGGGCGCATGCTCGCCATCGATCAGCAGCCAGTCGAAGCCGGCATTGGCCGCCAGCTCCGCGCAATATGCGCTGGCCAGCCCCAGCCACAGGCCGATCTGCGGCTCGCCACTGGCCAGGCGTTGTTTGAAACGGTTCACAGGCAGGTGCATGGCAGTCTCCGAAGGTCAGACAAAACGGCAGGCGATGGAACCGAGCATGTCGTAGTCGACATGGAAGGTGTCGCCGGGGTTGGCGGCCACCGGCCGGGTGAACGAACCGCCCAGGATCACCTGGCCGGCCTCCAGCGCCACGTCATACGGCGCCAGCTTGTTGGCCAGCCACGCCACGCCCTTGGCCGGGTGGTTGAGCACCGCCGCCGACACCCCGGATTCCTCGATCACGCCGTTGCGGTACAGCACCGCCGGCACCTTGCGCAGGTCGATGTCGCCCGGGCGCACCGCGCGCCCACCCATCACCACCCCGGCATTGGCGGCGTTGTCGGAGATGGTGTCGAACACCTTGCGCGTGGCGCCACTGTGCGGGTCCACCTGCTGGATGCGCGCATCGATGATCTCCAGCGCCGGGATCACCCATTCGGTGGCATCCAGTACATCGAACAGGGTCACATTGGGCCCCTTGAGCGGCTTGCCGAGGATGAACGCCAGCTCCACCTCCACCCGCGGCACGATGAAGCGTTCGAAGGGGATGTCGCTGCCTTCGTCGAAAAACATGTCGTCGAGCAGCGCGCCGAAGTCCGGCTCGGTGATGTTGGACGACACCTGCATGGCGCGCGAGGTCAGGCCGATCTTGTGCCCGACCAGCTTGCGCCCGTCCTTGATCTTCTGCGCCACCCAGGCGCGCTGGATGGCGTAGGCGTCCTCGATGCCGATGGCCGGGTGGTCGAGGGAAAACTGGCGCACCTGCTCGCGGCTGCGCTCGGCGCGGTCGAGCTGGGCGGCGGCTTGAAGGATCTGGCTAGGGTCGAGCATGTTCGGCATCTCTTACTGGGGGTTGACGATGGCAGCCCGGGTGCGCAGCACCAGCAGGCCACCCAGGGCGATGAACAGGGCCAGCACGTACAGCGCAAGGCTGGCGCTGTGGGTGGTGTCGCGCATCCAGCCGATCAGGTAGGGCGCAAGGAACGAGGCGATGCTGCCGAACGAGCTGATCAGCGCGATACCGGCCGCCTGCGTGGTGTTGGACAGAAACGCCGGCGGCAGCTGCCAGAACATCGGCAGGGCGGCGCTGGCGCCCATGCCGGCGACGATCAGGCCGCCCAGTACCATCAGCGGGTTGCCCGGGGCCAGCCCGGCCACGGCGATGCCGAGTGCCGACATCAGCAGCGGCACACACAGGTGCCAGCGCCGCTCGCGCTGGCGGTCGGACGAGCGCCCGCAGGCGATCATGAACAGGCAGCCGGCCAGGTAAGGGATGGCGCTGAGCAGGCCCACGCGGCCGTCGCTGCCGATACCGGCGCCGTGGATCAGGGTCGGCATCCAGAAGGCCAGGGTGTTGACCGCCAGCATCACCGCGAAGTACACCGCCACCAGCAGCCATACCTGACGGTTGCGCAGGATGCCGCCGAACGAGGTGATCGACTTGCGTTGCTCTTCGTTGGCCAACTGCTCGCGCAGGTGCTGCTTCTGGCCGGCATCCAGCCAGCTGACGTGCTCGAAGCTGTCGGGCAGGCGCTTGAGCACCACCAGGCCCAGCAGCATCACCGGGGCCCCTTCGATCAGGAACATCCACTGCCAGCCGCGCAGGCCGGCGGCGTCGTGAAACAGTTCCAGGATGCCGCCCGACAGCGGCCCGCCGATCACCCCGGCCATCGGCACGGCAATCGCGAACAGCGCGGTGATCTGGCCATGGCGCCGGGCCGGGTACCAGCGGTTGAGGTACACCAGGATGCCGGGGAAGAACCCGGCCTCGGCCACGCCCAGCAGAAAGCGCAGCACGTAGAAGCCCGAGGCCGACTCGACCCACAGCATGCCGGTGGACAGCGCGCCCCACACGATCATCAGGGTGGCGATCCAGCGCCGCGGGCCGACCCGGTCCAGGGCCATGTTGCTGGGTACGCCGAACAGCGCGTAGGCGATGAAGAACAGGCCGGCACCGAAGCCGTACACCGTGTCGCTGAAGTGCAGGTCGCTGCTCATCTGCATCTTGGCGAAGCCGATGTTGATGCGGTCCAGGTGGGCAAACAGGTAGCAGACCAGCAGCAGCGGCATCAGCCGCCAGGTGACGGTACCGTGGGTGGAGTCGTGCTGGGCAAGGCTGGCCGATGCGGCGGTATTGGCTGTGCTCATGATCTTGTTCTTTTTGGTCAGAGGGCCGATGGGGGAGCGCAGGGCCGGGTTCAGCCCGGCTGCTGCTGGTTCAGAAACGCGTGCACGTTGTTCTGCTTGAAGTTCAGTTGCGGGTGCAGCTCGATCATTTCGAACGACAGGGCCAGCAGGCGCTGGCTCTGCAGGTCGGCAAAGTGCTCGGTGATCACCGCGAACAGGGCCTTGGCCACCTGTTCGCGGGTGGCCAGGTCGCGCCCGTGGCCGACCTTGAGGGTCATGTGCACGAAGGCGTAGTCGTGCTGCCCGTCGGCCATGCGCCAGGTGTCCAGGCGCACCGCCCGGCTGCGGATGCCGCCCAGCGGGAACACGCCCGTGGCGCCCAGGCAGTGGTGAACCTTTTCGAACAGGCCGGGCAGGTCGGCCTGGGCTTGGAGGTTGTCGGTGTACTCGGCGATGAAGTGGGGCATCCTGGGCTCCTTGGCGGGGTCAGACGGGGAAGATGGCGTTGATCTGGCCGGTGCCGGAGCTGCCGAACGGCTCGGTCAGCACCTCCACCGGCCTGTCGTAGTCGGCGCCGCCAAGCAGGCCCAGCAGCATCGCGGTGTCGTGCATGCCACCTTCGCCGTAGCAGTGGCTGGCGTAGTCGGGCAGCATCGCGCAGAACTCCCTGAAGCGGCCCTGCTTCCACAGTTCCACCACGCGCAGGTCCATCTGCTTGTCGAATTCGCGGGTCCAGTTGTGGATGTTGGCCTCGGCGTTGCGGTCGTCCGAGAAGCGGTGCGAGAGCGAGCCGGAGGCCAGCACCAGCACCTTGCGGTCGCTCTTCTCGATGGCCCGGCGCACGGCGGCGCCGAACGTGAAGCTGTCTTCCAGGCGGTGCCAGGCGCACCAGGCGGCGATGGACACCACCTTGAGTCTGTCGGCGGCGGGCACGTCCATGTGCATGTAGCGCATCGGTACCAGGGTGCCGTATTCCAGCTCCAGGCTCGGGATGTTGTGGGCCAGGGTGCGCACGTCGGCGGCATTGGCCTCCTGTGCGATCAACTCGCCCAGTGCCGGCAGGCCGGGGTACTCGAAGTCCATGTTCTTGATGAAGTGCGGCAGTTCGTTGCTGGTGTAGGTGCCCTTGAAGTGCTCGCCGCAGTTGATGTGGTAGCCGCTGTTGACCAGCCAGTGCACATCGAACACCACGGCGGTGTCGGCGCCCAGTTCGCGGGCGCGGCGGCCGATCTCCTTGTGGCCGGCGATGGCGGCCTCGCGGCAACCGTGGTGCTTGCCGGGCAGTTCGGACAGGTACATCGAGGGGACGTGGCAGACTTTGGCTGCGAGGACGACTTCGCCCATGGTGGGGTACTCCTGGATCTGTTGTTCTTGTGGTGGGTCAGGGCGGGTGCTTTCGCCGGCAAGGCCGGCTCCTACAGGGGTTGTGCCGTCTGTAGGAGCCGGCCTTGCCGGCGAAGCGCTTAGAGGCCCCAGCGCGGAATGGCGTGGCTGCCCATCGACACGCACACGTTCTTGATCTCGGCAAACACCTCGAAGCTGTACTGGCCACCTTCGCGGCCGGTACCGGAGCCCTTCACCCCGCCGAACGGCTGGCGCAGGTCACGCACGTTCTGGCTGTTGATGAACACCATGCCGGCCTCGATGCCATGGGCCAGGCGATGCGCCTTGCCGATGTCCTGAGTCCAGATGTACGAGGCCAGCCCGTACTCGGTGTCGTTGGCCAGCTTCAGTGCCTCGGCCTCGTCCTTGAACGGGATCAGGCACACCACCGGGCCGAAGATCTCCTCCTGGGCGATGCGCATGCTGTTGCTCACGTCGGCAAATACCGTGGGCTGGATGAACTGCCCGCGCGCCAGGTGCGCCGGCAGGTTGGCCGGGCGCTCCAGGCCACCGGCCAGCAGGGTGGCGCCTTCCTCGATGCCGATGCGGATATAGCCGGTCACCTTGTCGTAGTGGGCCTGGGTGATCATCGAGCCGACCTGGGTCCTGGGGTCTTGCGGGTCGCCCACGATCAGGCGCCTGGCCCGCGCCGCGAACTCGGCCACGAACTGCGGGTACACGCTCTCTTGAATGAAGATGCGGCTGCCGGCGGTGCAGCGCTCGCCGTTGAGCGAGAAGATGGTGAACAGCGCAGCGTCCAGCGCGCGCTCGAGGTCGGCGTCCTCGAAGATCAGCACCGGCGACTTGCCGCCCAGTTCCATCGAGTACTTCTTCAGGCCCGCGGTCTGCATGATCTTCTTGCCGGTGGCGGTGCCGCCGGTGAACGAAATGGCGCGTACGTCCGGGTGACGCACCAGGGCATCGCCTGCGGTGGCGCCGTAGCCCTGGATCACGTTGAGCACGCCGTTGGGGATGCCGGCCTCGACCGCCAGGCGGCCCAGTTCGTTGGCGGTCAGCGGCGACAGTTCGCTCATCTTCAGCACCGCCGTGTTGCCCAGGGCCAGGCAGGGCGCGGTCTTCCAGGTGGCGGTCATGAACGGCACGTTCCACGGCGACACCAGCGCACACACGCCGACCGGCTGGTACAGGGTGTAGTTGAGCATCTGGTCGTCGACCGGGTAGGTGTGGCCATCCATGCGCGTGCACACTTCGGCGAAGAAGTCGAAGTTGTGCGAGGCCCGCGGGATCAGCACGTTCTTGGTCTGGTGAATCGGCAGGCCGGTATCCAGGGTTTCCAGCTCGGCCAGCCGGGGCACGTTCTGCTCGATCAGCTCGCCCAGCCTGCGCATCAGCCGCGCACGCTCCCTGGCCGGGGTGCCGGCCCATTTGGGGAACGCCTCCCGGGCCGCTGCAACTGCCTGGGCGACTTCTTCGGCGCCGCCGCTGGCGACTTCGCCGATGGCCTCGCCGGTGGCCGGGTTGTAGTTGACGAAGACGTCCTTGCTTTCGACCTCACGGCCATTGATCCAGTGCTTGATCATCGGGTTCATGCCTCTTGCGGGTTCAGGGCGAAGAACTCGGCTTCGCTGACAATGCGGTTGACCAGGCGGCCGACACCTTCCACTTCCACCACCACTTCATCACCCGGCACCACGTCGGCCAGGCCTTCAGGGGTGCCGGTGGCGATCATGTCGCCCGGTTGCAGGGTCATGAAGCTGGACAGGTATTCGATCAGGTAGGGGATGTCGAAGATCATGTCGCGGGTGCTGCCCTGCTGCTTGAGCTCACCGTTGATCCAGGTGCGCAGGGTGAGGTTGGACGCATCCGGCACATCGGCCACATCGACCATCCACGGGCCCACCGGGGTGGTGGCGTCGCGGTTCTTCACCCGCAGGTTGGGGCGGTAGTAGTTCTCCAGGTAGTCGCGGATCGCGTAGTCGTTGCACACCGTGTAGCCGGCCAGGTACTGCAGCGCGTCCTCGCGCCTGACGTTGCGCGCCGGCTTGCCGATCACCGCCACCAGCTCGCACTCGTAGTGCATGTACTTGACGTTGTCCGGGCGCCAGGTGACCTGGTTGTGGCCGGTGTAGGTACCGGGCGACTTGACGAAGGCCAGCGGCTCGGTGGGTGCGGCAAAGGCCAGTTCGGCGGCGTGGTCGGCGTAGTTCAGGCCCAGCGCGAACATGCTGCCGGTGGCCGGCGGCAACCACTGCACCTCGTGCTCGGCGAGCAGGCGGCCATCGGCCAGGCGCACGTTGTTGCCATCTTCCACGGTCACGGCGTGGTCCTGGCCCTGGTAACGGATACGGGCGTGTTTCATCAGCGTTGCTCCTGTTCGGCCACGATCGGGTTGGCCAGGCGGCCCAGGCCGCTGATCCGGACCTCGACCTGATCGCCTGGCAGCACGTCCACGCGGCCTTCGGGGGTGCCGGTAATCAGCACGTCGCCTGCGTGCAGGGTCATGAACTCGCTGATCTCGGCGATCAGCTGCGGGATGTTGCGCACCAGGTTGGCGGTGCTGTTGTGCTGGCGCAGTTCGCCATTGACGAACAGCTCGATGGCCAGCTGATGCGGGTCGGCCACCTGCGCGGTCGGCACCAGCTCAGGGCCGAGTACGCAGAAACCATCGCGGCACTTGGCCTTGACCGCCGGGCGGTAGTAGCTGTCTTCAGGCAGGCTGAACTCGTTGACGATGGTGTAGCCGGCCACGTGCTCCAGGGCCTGTTCGACGCTCACGCGGCTGGCGCGCTTGCCGATCACCACGCCCAGCGCCGGGCCCGGCTGCAGGCGTTCGACACCTTGCGGGTACACCACCGGGGCGCCATGGCGGTTGCGCGTGTTGGGGGTCTTGATGAACAGCACCGGCTTGACCGGGGCTTCTGGTACGGCGCCTGTTCGAATTCGGCGAGACGCTGGTTCAGCAACCCCTGGTAGTTCAGCGCAACGCCGAACAGGGTGCCGGTGGCAACGTCGTGCAGGGCACGGCTCATGCTCTTCTCCTGGCAAGGGCAGGGCGGCAAGCACCCTGCGGGACAAATCGTTAATGTGTTAACGTTATAATTAAGATGTTAACGAAAGGCAAGCGGCGCGTGTCAGGCGTTAAGCTGCCGGCAGAACAGGAACACAGCAGGAAACCCCGTCATGAACGAACGCACGCCGATTCCCAACATCAACATCGGGCAGGTCTACGACCAGCGGTACAGCGATGCCGAGGTGCATTACGACAAGCTCGGCAACCTGGCCGGCTTTTTCGGCCGCAACATGCCGGTGCACCGCCACGACCGCTACTTTCAGGTGCATTACGTCAAGAGCGGCACGGTGCGGGTGTACCTGGACGACCAGCAGTACGTGGAGTCGGGGCCGATGTTCTTCCTTACCCCGCCGACCATCCCGCACTCGTTCGTCACCGAGCCCGACGCCGATGGCCACGTGCTGACCGTGCGCCAGCAACTGGTATGGCAACTGCTCGAAGCCGACCCTGCGCTGGCGCCTGGGCCGCAGGTGGCGCCGGCGTGCGTGGCGCTGAGCGGGCTGGAGGGACGGTTTGCCGACGAGGCGCGGCGCCTGGTGCTGCTGTTCGACGAGCTGCACCGCGAGATCAATGCCGCGCAGGTGGGCCGTGGCCCGGCGCTGGACAGCCTGACCCGGCTGATCATGCTCAGCCTGCTGCGCCTGTGCGCGCGCTCGCTGCCGGCGCGCCAGACCCGGCATGAGGACCTGCAGGTGTTCCACCGCTTCAACGAGCTGATCGAGGCGCATTACCTGGAGCACTGGCCGCTGTCGCGCTATGCGCTGGGGGTAGGGGTGACCGAGGCGCGGCTCAATGACGTGTGCCGGCGTATCGCCGACCTGCCGTCCAAGCGCCTGATCCTGGAGCGCCTGATGCAGGAAGCCAAGCGCCTGCTGCTGTTCACCGGCAGTTCGGCCAACGAGATCTGTTACAGCCTGGGCTTCAAGGACCCGGCGTACTTCAGCCGGTTTTTCCTGCGCTATGCGCAGGTGACGCCGGGCGAGTACCGCCAACGGCAGGCGGGCGTGCGCTGACATGGCATTTTTCCGTTTTTGTTGTTAGGCGCGGCAAGCGCCGCTGCCGCCATGATGGCGGTAGCGGTGTAACGGAAAAATGCCTTTTACAGGGGTGCGCTTGTACTTTTCAGAGCGCTCAGGCGGCGTTGTTCAACCACAGGTTTTCAAAACGCCAGGTGCTGAACAACGTCTGCTCCGGCGCCGCGCCGCCGATCTTGCGTGAAAACGCATCGAGCAGGTTAGCGTAGCCCCAGATCAGCAGGCCGCCCTTGTCGTACTGGATCTGCTGCGCCTGGTGGACCAGTGCGGTGCGCCTGGCCAGGTCCGGCTGGGCCATGGCCTGCAGAAACAGCTGGGTGAACTGCGGGTCGTCGAAGTGGGTCTTGTTGGCCACCGCGAACGGCGCGTCGGTGTGCATGGCGCTGGCCAGGAACGGCGCACCGATGGTGCCGCCGGTGCTCAGCAGCCACTGGTCCTGCTGCGGGCCGTTGAAGGTGGCGCTGTCGACCTGGCGCACATCGAGGGTCACGCCGATGCGCCTGGCCTGCTCGGCCAGCACCAGCGCCGAGGCCAGCGCCGGCCCGGCGGTGGTCACCAGTTCCACCCGCAGGTGTTCCTGGCCAGCCTCGCGCAGCAGTTGCGCGGCGCGCTGCGGGTCATGGGCACGCGGGGCAGGGCGTGGTTGAAGGTGGGGTCGAACGGGGCGTACAGGTCGTTGGCCACGCGGCCCTGGCCGTTGAGGGCGCGGCGCACCAGCTCGTCGCGGTCGGCCAGCAGGCGCAGTGCCTCGCGCACCCGCGGGTCGTTGAATGGCGGCTTGCTGGTGTTCATTTCGAACGACAGCCAGTTGCCGCTGATCGACGTCACCAGGTTCAGCCGCGGGTCGCGCTCGAGCACCTGCAACTGCTCGCTGGGCATGCCGTTGGCCATGTCGATCTGCCCGGCACGCAGCGCGGCCAGGCGCGAGACCTGGTCCTTGAAGTCGATGATCTCCAGTTCATCGGCATACGGCCTGCCGGCCTTGTAGTAGTTCTCGAAGCGGCTGAACACCGAGCGCTGGCCGGGGGTGAAACTCTTGAACCGGTAGGGCCCGGCGCCGACCGGGTTGGTGACCGGGTGATAGTCCACCGGCACGATGCCGCCGAAATTCACCCAGGTTTCCGGCAGTGGCAGGAAGCTGCGGCCGTCCTTGAAACTCAGGCGCACCGTGCGGTTGTCGAGCTTGACCAGGTTGTCGCGGTCCACCCAGTGCAGCAAGGCGGCGTAGGGCGAAGCCAGCTGCGGGTCGGTGAGGCGGCGGATCGAGAAGATCAGGTCGTCGGCATCGATGGTCTTGGCGTTGTGGAATTCCAGGCCCTGGCGCAGGCGCAGGGTCCAGCTGCGCGCGTCGCTGCTGGCCTCGGCGAACTCGGCCAGGGCCAGGCGCGGCTGCATCTGCTCGTCCCATTCCCACAGTTTGCTGTATAGCGCAAAGCCGCGCACGATGCCGCTGCCGATGGGCTTGTGGGCGTCGAGGTTGCCGGTCTGGCCGCCGTCCAGGATGCCCAGGCGCAGGCGCCCGCCGTGCCGCGGCTTGGCAACCCCGGCGGCGGGGGCGGGGGCGTCATCCGGGCCGCAGCCGCTGAGCAGGCTGGTGCCCAGCAGCAGGCCGCCGCCCATGGCCAGGCCCTGGCCGATGAACTGGCGCCGGCTGTAGTGGTTGGGGTTCATGGCTCAGGCTCCTGCCGCGCGCAACTGCGCGGTGGCCTGCACGGGCCGGCTCAGCGCCTGCCGTTCACCGCGAAAGTGCGGCAGGACGTGCTCGCCCAGGCGGTAGGCTTCTTCCAGGTGCGGGTAGCCGGCCAGGAAGAACAGGTCGATGCCCAGCGCGTTGTACTCGCGAATGCGCGCCACCACGTTGGCGTAGCTGCCCACCAGCGCCAGGCCCGGCGGGATGCCGATGTGGCTGAAGCCCGACCACACGTTGGGGTAGATGAAGAAATCGTCGAAGGCACGCTCGTCGTGCTCGGGCCGGTAGTCCTCCTCGTAGCTGAGCTTGCGCGCGGTACGCAGCCCTTCGTGGGCCGCCTTGGCCTTGGCGGCCCCCTGGCCACGCCCTCGTCGAAAAAGCGCTTGGCTTCGGCCAGCGCCAGTGCCTCGGTCTCGCGGGCGATCACGTCGATCGACAGGCCGAAGCGGATGTCGCTGCGGCCGAACGTAAGTGCACGCTGGCGGATGTCGGCGATCAGCGCGGCGATCTCGTCGGGGTGCTCGGCGCGCATCAGGTAGAAGTCGGCATGCTTTGCAGCGAACTCGCGGGCGGCAATCGACGAGCCGGCGGTGCAGATCAGCGGCAGCTCGGCCTTTTTCTGCGGCCCGCGCAGGCCGCCGCCTTCGGCCTTGTAGAAGCGCCCGTCGTAGTGGAAGTGCTCCGAGTGCCAGTAGCCCTTGACCACATCCATGAACTCGGTGGCGCGGGCGTAGCGCTCGTCGTGCTCGGCCAGGTCGCCGACCTGGCGCTGGAGGGCGTCCGAGCCGCCGTTGATGATGTTCCACACCAGCCGGTTGCCGCTGGCGCGCTGGTAGGTGGCGGCCTGCTGCACCGCCACCCACGGGGTGTAGTGGTAGGGCTGGAACGCGGTGACGAACTTCAGCGTGCGGGTTTCGCGGGCCAGCAGCGAGCACACCGTCCAGGGCTCTTCGCCGGACGGCGCATTGACCATCAGCGCACCGCCGAAGCCGTTGATTTCGGCGGCCCGGGCAATCTGCCCCAGGTAGTCGATGTAGGTGAAGTGGTCACCGACCGCAAACCCCGACACCGCGCCGGTGCTGGCGCCGCCGGCATGCCAGTCGCCGCGGTTGCGCGGGTCGCCGGGCAGGAACTGGGTTTCACCGTGCAGCGGCAGGCGGGTAAAGAATTCGATGCTCATGGGCAGGCTCCTGGCTTATTGCACGCTGGGGTTGCAGATAGGGGTGACGGGCTGGTGGCTGAACACCTTGCGCGCGAAGGGCAGCGAGTCCTTGAGCGAGGCATTGACCGTCTCGCTGTGGCCCAGGCCCTTGTAAAGGTGGCCCTCCACCACCGAGCCGGCAGCGCAGGCGTCCTTCATCAGGCTGACCTGGGTGACGGCAGCGGGGGTCTTGTCCTCGGCGCCGGTGCCGATGAAGATCGGCTGCGCAAGCTTGAGCGTCGGGTAGGAGACCTGCGCCAGCCACGGCTTGAGTTGTGCGCCGTCGTTGGCCTTGCGCGTGTTGGCCGGGGTCAGCCCGGTGCCGATCACATCGGCGGTGAGCGACGCCAGGCAGGTGGTGCGAGCCTGTTCGAACAGTGGCAGGGCCTTGTCGGTGTAGAAGTCGCGCGGGTCGATGCTCGGGTCGTACTGCTGCGCGGCCAGCAGGGTGTAGAAACCGTAGGCCAGTGACGCGTCGACCTTGTTCGGGTTCTGCTCACCCACGTTGCTGGCGCCCACGGTGTAGATCACCCCGGTACCGACGCTGCCCTTCAGGCCCAGGTCCGGAGCGTAGGTGGGGGCATAGGCGGCAGAGGCGAAGGCCCCGGCGCCGCCCTGGGACTGGCCGACCACCAGCACCTTGTTGGCCAGGCCCGGCACCCCGCTGACCACGGCGCGGGCCGCATCGAGGATGCCGTAGGCGGCCATGCGGTTGTTCAGCAGCGGGTGGCCGCCGGGCACGCCCAGGCCCTGGTAGTCGGTGGCCACGATGGCATAGCCCTCGTTCAGCCAGCGCGCCAGGTACTGCACGTCGCGGTACGAGCGGCCCGACCAGGACGGCGCGCAGATGTCGGCCACGCCGACGGTGCCATGCCCCCAGGTGACCACCGGCCAGCCGCCGGCCGGGGCCTTGCCCTGGGGAATGAACAGCGCGCCGGAGACCGCGATCGGGGTCTTGCCGTCGATGCCGTCGGTGGAGCTGTAGAGAATGCGCAACTGGCTGGCCGCGCCGGGCAGGCTGAGGGTCTGCTCCAGCGGCTCGCTGCGCAGCAACCTGCCGGGGGTGGCCGGGATCGCCTGTTCCCAGTGGTAGAACGCCGAAACGCGCCCGTCGCCCTGCAGCGGGTCGGGCGTGGGGGCGTAGGTGTCGGCGGCCATGGCGGCGCAGGAGAGGGCGAGCAGGCTCAGGCCGAAGGCCACGGAGTGCGGGAATTTCATCAGGGGCTTCCTTGGGCGAAACAACGATGCCGGGTGCAGAGCGAAAGCCGTGCCAGGTGCTGAAACATTCACGCAACCTGCTGAATCAGCAGGGTTTTCCTGGTTTCATACAGACGCTGCCCAGCACCGCGCTGCTGATTCGCAAGCAACCCCCTGGGCCGGATTGCTGCTGTGGCAGCAGTGCCTCAGCAGGTGGCTTCTGATAGGTGAAATTGGAATATACAAAGATGAATTAATAATTATTTGTTCTAATTTGTTTCGTGCACTATGGGCCGGCGCTATCAATGCCAGGAATGCACCATGTCGCTGATTACCCATCCCCATGCCCGGGAACTGACCAAATCCGTTCGTGCCACCGTGCTGGTGTTCAAGGACCCTCGCTCCCAGGAACTGCTGGCCCGTATCGAGCGCCTGGCGCCGAGCGAGGCCAACACCCTGATCATCGGCGAGACCGGCACCGGCAAGGAACTGGTGGCGCGGCATATCCACCAGTTGAGCCGGCGCGGTCGCGAACCGTTCGTGGCAGTGAACTGCGGCGCCTTTGCCGAAACCCTGGTGGAGAGCGAGTTGTTCGGCCATGAAAAGGGCGCATTCACCGGGGCCACCAACAGCAAGGCGGGTTGGTTCGAGGCGGCCAATGGCGGCACGCTGTTTCTCGACGAGATCGGCGACCTGCCGCTGAACATGCAGGTCAAGCTGCTGCGTGTGCTGCAGGAACGCGAAGTGGTGCGGCTGGGGTCGCGCACGCCGATCCCGATCAACGTGCGCCTGGTGGCGGCCACCAACGTCAACCTGGCCGATGCGGTGGTGGCGGGGCACTTTCGCGAAGACCTGTTCTACCGCCTGCACGTGGCGACCATCCGCCTGCCGCCGCTGCGCGAGCGCCCCGGCGACATCCTGCCGCTGGCCGAGTTCTTTCTCGAGGAGCATTGCCAGCGCCTGGGCTACAGCCGCGCCAGCCTGAGCCTGGAGAGCGAGCGCAAACTGCTGGGGCACAGCTGGCCAGGCAACATCCGCGAGCTGGAGAATGCCATTCACCATGCCTTGCTGGTGTGCCGCCAGCAGGTGGTGCAGCCGGCCGACCTGCACCTGGTGGACATGCGCTCGGTGGGTATCCGCCAGGAGGAGAGCGCCCAGCCGCTGCGCCTGCAGACGCCCGAGGCGCCAAGCCTGGAGGCGGCGCTGACGGCGCTGTTCGAGCAGAACGTCGAGGATTTGTACGAGCATATCGAAGAGACGGTGTTTCGCACCGCGTACCGCTATTGCCACGGCAACCAGCTGCAGACCGGGCGCCTGCTCAACATCAGCCGCAACATCGTGCGGGCGCGGCTGGAGAAGATCGGCGAGCTCAAGCGTAGCGATACTGTCGGCCTGTAAGGGCTCTTCGCGGGTCCACAGGTTGTGCACCGACTTGAGGGGCCGTGAACGTTCTGTGGGAGCGGGCTTGACCCGCGATACAGGCGCCACCGGGTCAACTGATCCGCATTAATCCCCCCAACCTGAATCTGTAACCCAGTACACCTCGAAGCCATAGTAGCGGCCTCCCTGATGAGGTCCGACCATGTATCACTACGACGAATACGATCGTGCACTGGTGTTCGAGCGCGTAGCCCAGTTCCGCGACCAGGTGCAGCGCTTCACTGCCGGTGAACTGAGCGAAGAAGAATTCCTGCCACTGCGCCTGCAAAATGGCCTGTACCTGCAAAAGCATGCCTACATGCTGCGCGTGGCCATCCCCTACGGCACCCTCGGCGCCCGCCAGATGCGCACCCTGGCCAGCATCGCGCGCGACTACGACCGCGGCTACGGCCACTTCACCACGCGCCAGAACATCCAGTTCAACTGGGTCGAACTGGCCCAGGTGCCGGATATCCTGCAGCGCCTGGCCGAGGTCGACATGCATGCGATCCAGACCTCCGGCAACTGCGTGCGCAACATCACCACCGAGGCCTTCGCCGGCGTCGCCGCCGACGAGATCATCGACCCGCGTCCGCTGGCCGAGATCCTGCGCCAGTGGTCGACCATCAACCCCGAGTTCCTGTTCCTGCCGCGCAAGTTCAAGATCGCCATCTGCTCGGCCCGCCAGGACCGCGCAGCGATCATGATGCACGACATCGGCCTGTACCTTTACCGCGACGGGCGCCAGCAGATGCGCCTGCGGGTGATGGTCGGCGGCGGCCTGGGGCGCACGCCGATCCTGGGCCTGCAGATCCGCGAGGGCCTGCCGTGGGAGCACCTGCTGTCGTACGTCGAGGCCATCCTGCGGGTGTACAACCGCCATGGCCGGCGCGACAACAAGTACAAGGCGCGCATCAAGATCCTGGTCAAGGCACTGGGCATCGAGGCCTTTGCCCGTGAAGTCGAACAGGAATGGCAACACATCAAGGACGGCCCGGCGCAGCTCACCGAAGCCGAGTTCCAGCGGGTGGCCGAAGGCTTCGCGCCGCCATGCTACGCCGCGCAGCCCGACGGCGACCTGGACTACGGCACCCACCTGGCCATGGACCGCTCCTTCGCCCGCTGGGTCTCGCGCAACGTGCAGCCGCACAAGGTGGCCGGCTATGCCAGCGTGGTGCTGTCGACCAAGCCCGGCCCGGCGGCGCCCCCCGGCGACCTCACCGCCGAGCAGATGGACAACGTGGCCGACTGGTCGGAGCACTTCGGTTTCGGTGAAATCCGCATCGCCCACGAGCAGAACCTGATCCTGCCCGATGTCCGCAAGGCCGACCTGTACCCGCTGTGGCGTCTGGCCTGCGAGCAGGGCCTGGGCACCGCCAACATCGGCCTGCTGACCGATATCATCGCCTGCCCGGGCGGCGACTTCTGTGCGCTGGCCAACGCCAAGTCGATCCCCATCGCCCAGGCCATCCAGAGCCGCTTCGACGACCTCGACTACCTGCACGACCTGGGCGAGCTGAGCCTGAACATCTCGGGCTGCATCAACGCCTGTGGCCACCACCACATCGGCAACATCGGCATCCTGGGCGTCGACAAGAACGGCAGCGAGTGGTACCAGGTGACCCTGGGCGGGGCGCAGGGCAAGGCCAGCGCACTGGGCAAGGTGATCGGCCCGTCGTTCAGCGCCGCCGAGATCCCCCGCGTGATCGAGCAGATCGTGGCCACCTACTGCGCCTACCGCGAACTCGACGAGCCCTTCGTCGACACCGTGGCGCGGGTGGGGCTGGAGCCGTTCAA
Source organism: Steinernema feltiae (assembly GCA_007213375.1). Lineage (NCBI taxonomy): Eukaryota > Metazoa > Nematoda > Chromadorea > Rhabditida > Steinernematidae > Steinernema > Steinernema feltiae. The sequence goes on along the minus strand of MQUG01000514.1, from coordinate 37,788 downwards.
GGAGCGCGTCTATGCCAGGCAGCCGGAGGTGTCCGCATGCGCAATGTGATCGCGATACGCCAAGGGCAGGCGCAGCTTGTGGAGGGCGACAGCTGGCAGTTGCTGCGCGAGCAGCAGGCGCCGCTGCCGACGGGCGCGCTGATTTTGCCGCTGCACCGCTGGCTGGCGCAGCCCAGTGGTTATCACGGGCTGTGGCTGGGGCCGGATGACGATGTCGAGTCGCTGCAGCTGTGGCTGGGCGTGCTGCCGCTGATTGCCATCGACTTCCCCTCGTTTCGCGATGGCCGTGGCTACAGCCAGGCCTACCTGCTGCGCACGCGGCTGGGCTGGCAGGGCGAATTGCGTGCTGTCGGCGATGTGCTGCGCGACCAGCTGAGCCATATGCGCCAGTGCGGTTTCGACAGTTTTGCCGTGCGCGAGGACAAGTCGGCAGCCGACGCGCTCAAGGGCCTGCAGGGCATGAGCGTGCTCTACGGGCGTTCGGTGATCGAGCCCAGGCCGCTGTTTCGGCGACGTTGAGTGCGTAGGGTGCTGTCGCGCCGGTGATGGAACGGGCTACCATGCAGGTTCGCCCGTTGGACAGGATGTTGCAGCATGCTTTTCAGTACCCGTACTGCCCGGCCGGCCGATGCTGAAGCCCTCAGCGACATCGCCAGCCAGACCTTCGCCCTGGCAAGCCCCGCCGATTCGTCGGCCAAGGCGCTTGCCGCCTATATCCGAGGCCATCTTCAGCCCGAACACTTCTGCCTGCACCTGATCAGCCGCGCCAAGCAATTGCGCGTGCTGGAGCATGACGGCGTGGTGGTGGGCTACACCCTGATCGACAAGGCGGCGCAGGCGCTGGGTATCGAGGCGGCCGATGGCCTGCCGGAACTGAGCCGCTGCTACGTGCTGCCCGAGCACCATGGCCAGGGCGCGGCCCAGCGCCTGCTGAGGACACCCTGGCCCAGGTGGGCGGGGCGATCCGCCTGACGGTCAACGAACACAACAGCCGGGCGATCCGCTTTTACCAACGCAATGGCTTCCGCCAGGTGGGCGAGGCCATTTTTGTCTGCGGGCCGGAACGTCACCGTGACTGGGTGATGGTGCGCGCCTGCGCCACTGCCGAACCAGAGGCTGCCGATGACTGATCTTTCTGCCTACCCCATCACCCGCAAATGGCCTGCCCGCCACCCCGAGCGCCTGCAACTGTATTCGCTGCCCACGCCCAACGGGGTGAAGGTGTCGATCATGCTCGAAGAGACGGGCCTGGCCTACGAGGCGCACAAGGTGGACTTTGCCACCGAGGATCAACTGAGCGCCGAGTTCATCTCGCTCAGTGCCAACAACAAGATCCCCGCGATCCTCGACCCGCACGGGCCGGGGGCAAGCCGCTGGGGCTGTTCGAGTCGGGGGCGATCCTGCTGTACCTGGCCGAGAAGACCGGCCAGCTGCTGCCTGAAGACCCGGCTGCGCGCTACGAGACGATCCAGTGGCTGATGTTCCAGATGGGCGGCATCGGCCCGATGTTCGGCCAGGTGGGCTTCTTCAACAAGTTCGCCGGCAAGGCCTATGAAGACAAGCGCCCGCTGCAGCGCTACGTGGACGAGGCGCGGCGCCTGCTGGGCGTGCTGGACCGGCGCCTGCACGGGCGCGACTGGATCATGGGCGAGTACGGCATCGCGGATATCGCCACGCTGCCGTGGGTGCGCAACCTGATCGGTTTCTACGAAGCGGGGGATCTGGTGCGGATCGAAGAGTTCGTCGAGGTTCGACGCGTGCTGGAGGCGTTTCTGGCGCGGCCGGCGGTGCAGCGCGGCTTGCTGATTCCGGGTTGACCGGGTTGTGCTGCGGTCAGCGCGGGCCTGGCCCGCGCTGACGCAGCGCCGTCTCAGTGGCTCTGGCGCCACGTCACCTCGGTGATTCCGTACCGCTCGGCCAGTGGCTTGCTGACCTTCTTTACCTTCTCGCGCCCATAGCGCGGAATATGCCCCACCCCGGCGTCACAGCTGGCCCAGTGCCAGGCTTCGGCGTTGTCCATCGCCTCGGCACGAATCACGAAGGACTTCTGTTTGCCGTGCAATTGATAGTCGATGACGAAGAGTTTTGCGTTGTTCATGGTTCCCTGAAAATCCTTTCAACGTGGTGACCGATGCGTGTTCACTCATACCGCCTAACTAAGTACCTTCCAGCCACCAAATAATTCAGTCTGATTGTTCGACATCAGTGTTCGGCGCTGACGGTGAGGTGGCGGGCATCGGTGTCGAACACTACCTGTTCCAGCCGGTGGGCCATGCCGCAGGCCAGCGAATCGTAGGCAGGGATCACCCGTTCCTCGGCCGACAGGCAGTGGATGATGTCCAGTTTGCGCTCGGCATGGGCGGTCTCCAGTTCGAAGATCCGCGCATAGCGCTCCAGGTCGTTGTTCAGGCTCGATAGGTATTCACGCAGGCGCGAGTGGTCCACCGCGCTCTGGCTGAAGTGCCAGGTCATGGGGTGGATCAGAAACCGCGAGTGGGCACGGCCAGGCGTTCGCTGGCGGCCAGGTACATCACGATGCCCATGGATTCGATGTTGCCCGCATTCACCGCGCTGACCGGCACCGGCAGCGACTTGAGAAAGCTGTAGATCGAGAACCCCAGGTGGGTGCTGCCGCCGATGGTCGACAGGTTGAGCAGAAGGGCGCTGGCCCCTTCGTCGATCGCCTGCAGGCAACGGTCGCGAAAGCGCTCGGTGGTGCCCTGATCGATCGGGCAGTGAAAGTGGATGACGTACTGCTTCATCAAGAGTCCTCAAGACCGACGCACCCTCGGTGCGCCGGTCGCTCGAGCGTCAGCTACGACCACCACCACTTGGTTTGCGGGTGTCAGACTTGGTGGCGTCAGGCTTCTTGTTGCCCTGGCTGCCAGCGCCGCCTCCGGAGGCCTGCCCACCTTTTTTGCCGGCTTCCGACGCCTTGTTCTTGTCGTTGGCAAAGTTTCCCGAGTTTTCTTTCTTGTCCATGATGCTGATCCTCATGTCATTGGGATGCGAAGCCTTGTGGACCTCACATAGGTGTGGAGATAGGCCACGGGGCAAAGTTTTAAAATCTTTGCGTGCATGAGACGAACGGTAAGCCCGCACGACTTTTTCATCCGCTTGGCGGGGCTGTGGAACTTTGCAGCGCAGCGCCCATTCCCTTGCATATCGACTGCAAGGGGCAGCCAAGAGGACAACGGCCATGACCGTGATGAACGCAACCCGCCCGACTGCCGACCTGGCGCAGGTTCAGGCCGGCGACCTGCTCAACCGCTACCAGGCGCTGCTGCGCGGTGACCTGGTGGGCAGTGCCGCCTGGCTGGCCGAGCAACTGCAGCGCACCCAGGGTCTGCAGGACGACCTGCCGGCAACCCCGGGCGAACTGGACGCGTGGACCGACCGGCGCACCGCCGCAGTTGCCGGCGAATACGCCGAGTACCTGGCCGGGCGCAAGGCCGGCGCGCCCCGGCGCTATTTCAGCACTCGCGCCCACGCGCTGTACTTTCTGCACCATGTGGCCCCCACCAAGGCGGTGGACGGCGCCTGGCTGCACGGCTGCTGCGACACTGGGCCGACCCGCGCTATCACGGGCTGATCCGTATCTACCTCGAAGAGCTGGGCGATGGCGACCCGGCCTGCAACCATGTGCTGATCTATCGCCGCCTGCTGGCCGAGGCCGGTTGCCACGAGCCGGTGCCGCTGCCCGACGAGCGTTACCTGCAAGGCTGCCTGCAACTGGCGCTGGGGGCCAACAGCGACATGTTCCTGCCCGAGGTGATCGGCTACAACCTGGGCTATGAGCAACTGCCGTTGCACCTGCTGATCAGCGCCTACGAGCTCGACGAACTGGGCCTGGATGCCCAGTACTTTCGCCTGCACGTCACCATCGACAACGCCAGCAGCGGCCATGCACGCAAGGCCGTGCAGGCCCTGCAGCAGTTGCGCCCGGAGCAGGACGACGGGCGTTTCTACCAGCGCGTGGCCGCCGGCTACCGGCTCAACGACCTGGGCCAGGGCTCGGCGGCGATCATCGCAGGCTTTGACCTGGAGGCCGAGGTGGTGGCGCTGCTCGAACGCAAGCGCGCCTTCGGCCAGCACATGCATTCGGACTACTGCCGCTTCCAGGGGCGCACCGTCAATCAATGGCTGGCCGAGCCGGGCAGCATGCCGGGCTTTCTTGGCGTGCTGGAACAGAAGGGCTGGATCAAGCGCGGGCAGGACCCACAGCTCAGCCGCTTCTGGCAGGTGATCGAGGGGCCGGGCGCGGCGATGTTCGGGGTGTTCAGCGTGTATGAGAAGCAGCTGCTGCATGACTGGATTGCCGGCGACTGGCAGCCGGCCGGCAACCCCGAGCGTACCCAGGGCAGCGCCCTGCAACCCTCGATGCCTTCGGACGACACCGCGCTCGACATCGAGCTGCAGGCGCTGCCCGCACAGTGCCGTATCGAACGCCTGATCGACGCCATGGCCGGCAACCGCCATGCATTGCCGCGCGGCCTGCAGGCCACGCGGATGTACCGCCAGCTCACCGGCCTAAACTGAAGGAGTGCACCATGCTGCTGAACACCTGCCAGCCTGAAGCGGACAAGGCCCTGCTGCAACTGGGCCGGCGTCTGCAGGCCGACGGCTACCGCTTCACCTGCGTCACCCCGCTGACCCAGCAGCGCAACAACGAGCGCCAGAGCGCGGCGCGGGCGCGCACCCTGCGCGACATTTTCGGCTGGAACCGTCCGTTCACCGCTTCGCTGCTGTCGGCCGACGAACTGGCGCAGATGCGCGTGGCACAGATTCTCGACGAAGACGGCGACTGCTGGCGCAGCCGGGTGCGCTGGTCGAGCCTGGAGGACCTGCTGTTCGTGCATTCGGGCTTTCCCACCACGCAGGCCGATGCGGTGTTCTTCGGGCCCGACAGCTACCGTTTCGCACACTTCATTGCCAGCCACCTGCAGGGCCGCTTCAGCGAAATCAACCACGCGGTGGATATCGGCTGCGGGGCCGGGGTAGGGGCGATACTGATCGGCCGTGCACGCCGGCACGCCCAGGTCACCGCGCTGGACATCAACCCCGACGCCCTGCGCCTGAGCGCGATCAACGTGGCCCTGGCCGGGCTGGCCAATGTGTCGGTGGCGCACAGCGATGTACTGCAGGGCATTACCGGCAACTTCGACCTGATCGTCGCCAACCCGCCGTACATGCTCGATGCCGGCCGCCGCGCCTATCGTCACGGTGGCGGCAGCCTGGGCGCCGACCTGTCGCTGCGCATCGTCAACGAGGCAATCGGGCGCCTGAGCCAGGGCGGCACGCTGCTGCTGTACACCGGGGTGGCGATGGTCGACGGGCACGACCCGTTCCTTGCCGCCATCCGTGCCCAGCTCACCGCCCCGCAATGGTCGTGGCACTACCAGGAGCTGGACCCTGACGTGTTTGGCGAGCAACTGCTCGAACCTGGCTACGAGCAGGTCGAGCGCATTGCAGCGGTGGGGCTGACGGTGACGCGCAACGGCTGAACATGCCGGTGCGGTTTCATTGCCCCGGTCAATCAGATGCCGGGGGCTGTATTGGAGTTTTCGATTTGAATGTCGGGCCCGGGGGGCCCTTACTAGTGGTTACACCTGAGACATCGAGGGTTGCATCATGCCAATGAACGGAGTGTGTGATCTGGAACTGCGTCGCCTGATAGAAGGCGCCTTTCTGCCATGGCGCTGTGAAGTGGCGTGCAGCGACGGATTGGCGCTGACCATCCACCTGCCGGCCGATGCCGAGTATGCCGAGCTTACGGTCACGGGTATCCAGCTGAGCGCCTTGCCCGACGTGCGGGCCATCGCGGACCTGGTGGGTCAGATCCGCGAAGAGCGCCGCACCATGGGCCTGCAGCCGCGCAGGCTGTACCGCGCCTGACCCCCATGCGCCCGGCTAGCCCAGGCCGGCCGGGCGCAGGTATTCCGGTTGCAGGGTGTTGAACCAGAACAGGATCATCGACACCAGGATGGTCACCTGCACCAGCAACCCCACCCCCCACACGCTGGCCGAGTACAGCAGGCCGTCTTCCTTGCGGATGCGCATGAAGGTCGGCAGACCGGTGAACAGCAGAAAGGTCGCGTACACCGTGGCCGCGCCCAGTATCGTGACCGCCAGCCAACGGCTCGGGTACAGCCCGGCCAGCCCGGCTACGAAATACGGTGTGGCGGTGTAGGCGGCAAAGCCGATGCACTGGTTGAGGGTGGGGCGTGCATCGAAGGTACGCGACATCCAGCGGATGAATGCCCCCATCAGCACCGTGCCCGCCATGATCGCCAGAAACAGCAGGATGCACAGCTGCAACGCGCTGCTGGCACTCAGGCGCACGTTCTCGTTTTCGGCCAGGCTCCAGCCCACCGAGGTGATCCCGATGAACAGGCATACGGTGGGGATCAGTGCCAGCAACAGCAGGTGTGACAGGTAGTGACGCGGGTGGGCTTCCTCGTCGTGGCGAATATCGGCCCACGCCGAGTTGGGTTGGGTGAACAGCTTGACCAGGTGGCTTGTCATGGCGGTCTCCGGTACCGGGGCGAAAGGGCCCCTCGTGTTCTGTGGAGGTCACAAAGCGGCCAGGGTTTCATCGGCTTTGCCGCAAGCGGACCAACTGCCTTGAACCATTGCGCGCGCGGGCCGGTCACTTCTTGCAGGGGCGCCAAACGGCGCCACCGATGACGACCATCACCTTCAGGAGTCAAGACCATGGACCAACAGACCTGTGCCTGCCCGGACTGCAACTGCAAGGTCGGCGACAACCCCGTGCAACGCGAAGGCAAGTCTTATTGCTGTCAGGCCTGCGCCGATCATCACCCGGCCGGCAAACCCTGTTCTGCCAGTGGCTGCGGCTGCGCCAGGCAGGCCCCCACGCACTGAGGCACTGAACCGTACCGGAGGATCCCGATGTCGACGCCAAAACCCAGCAACCAGTACAGCATGCGCAACCCGCTGACCCAGTACCCGCAACCGCCGTTTCCGGCCCAGGGCCAATCGGCGCCGGGCTGGACAGCGGCATGCAACCCAAGCCGGACCACGGTGAGCACAGCTACCAGGGCTTTGGCCGGCTCCAGGGGCGCAAGGCGCTGATCACGGGCGCCGACTCCGGGATCGGCCGTGCGGTGGCCATCGCCTTTGCCCGCGAGGGTGCGGACATCGTGCTCAACTACCTGCCCATCGAGCACAGCGATGCCAAGGAGGTCATCCAGTTGATCGAGGCCGAGGGCCGGCGTGCCATCGCCTTGCCGGGCGACCTCAAGGACGAGGCCTTTTGCCGCGAACTGGTCAGCCAGGCCCACGACCAGTTGGGCGGGCTGGACATCCTGGTCAACGTGGCAGGCAAGCAGGTGGCGCGCAAGCAGGTGGGCCAGGTCAGCAGCGAACAGTTCGACGCCACCATGAAGACCAACGTGTACGCGCTGTTCTGGCTGTGCCAGGCGGCCGTGCCGCTGATGCCGGCCGGGGCCACCATCATCAACACCGCATCGATCCAGTCGTACCAGCCGTCGGCGACCCTGCTCGACTACGCCACCACCAAGGCGGCGATCGTGGCCTTTACCAAGGCCCTGGCCAAGCAGGTGATCGAGCGCGGCATCCGTGTCAACGCGGTGGCACCGGGGCCGATCTGGACGGTGCTGCAGCCCAGCGGCGGGCAGCCGCCGGAGAAGATCCCCGACTTCGGCGGGCACACGCCGATGAAGCGCCCCGGCCAGCCGGCCGAGTGTGCGCCGCTGTACGTGCTGCTGGCGTCGCAGGAATCCAGTTACATCACCGGTGAAGTGTTTGGCGTGACCGGTGGCAACCCATTGCCTTAGGCGAGGAGACGAGCATGGCCAGCAGGGCGATCTGGAAGGGCGCGATCAGTTTCGGGCTGGTGCATATCCCGGTGTCGCTGACCACGGCGGTCAGCAGCGACCGGGTCGATTTCGACTGGCTCGACAAGCGCAGCATGGACCCGGTGGGCTACAAGCGGGTGAACAAGGTCACCGGCAAGGAGATCGACAAGGAGCATATCGTCAAGGGCGTGGCGTTCGAGAAGGGCCGCTATGTGGTGATCAGCGAGGACGAGATCCGCAAGGCGCGGCCCGAGGCCACCCAGACCATCGATATCTTCTCGTTCGTGGGCAGTGACGAGATCCCGCTGCAGCACTTCGACACGCCGTACTACCTGGCGCCGGACAAGCGCGGTGGCAAGGTCTATGCGCTGCTGCGCCAGACCCTGGAGAGCACCGGCAAGGTGGCGCTGGCCAAGGTGGTGCTGCATACCCAGCAGCACCTGGCGCTGCTGCGCCCGCTGGAGGACGCCCTGGTGATGATCACCCTGCGCTGGCCCGATGAGGTCCGCGGGCTCGAAGGGCTGGAGCTGGACAAGAGCGTGAGCGCGGCCACGGTGGACAAGAAGGAGCTGCAGATGGCCAAGCGTCTGGTGGAGGACATGGCCGGGCACTGGACGCCGCAGGAGTACCACAACGACTTCAAGGACACCATCATGGCGCTGGTGGAGGAGAAGGCCAGCCAGGGCAAGATCGCCACCGTGGAGGCACCCGAAGACCAGGCAGCGGGCAAGGGTGCGGACATCATCGACCTCACCGAGCTGCTCAAGCGCAGCCTGGGTGGGGGCAAGAAGGCGCCGGCCAAGAAGGCAGCGCCTTCGCACAAGAAAGCCTGACCGCGGCGGCTTCATCGCGGGTCGAGCCCGCTCCCACACCCACTGCGAGGCCCTGTGGGAGCGGGCTTGACCCGCGATGGGGTTACGCAAGGGCCGCGGTCTCCTGCAAATGCAGCCACTTGCCCTGCCCATCGAACACCACCGTCGACCAGCGCAGCGTGGTCTGGCCGCTGTCATCCTGCTGATGCTCGCGATAGGTCACCACCCCCGGCGCCACGTCGTGCATCTCATCGATCTCGATGCGCAGGCCAGGCCGCGAGCCATAGGCCTGGGCAAAAAAAACCTCCAGCTGCGCCTTGTCGAGCACCGTGCCCTTGAGCGTGAACATCGAGAACCCCTCGGCAAAGCGCTCCAGCAACGGCGGCCGTGCCTCGCCGGCCAGCCACTGGCGGATCTGCACATGCGCCTCCAGCACCTCTTCAAACCCCGCATTACGCTCTGGCATTGCATTCACTCCACAGGTTGAACAAACACGGCCCCGGCGCCCGGCAGGCGCAGCACCCAGGGCAAGGGCAGCAAGGTCAGCGCGGCGCCCAGCGCCAGCGCTTGCGCGTAGGCTGTAGGCCCGGCAATCGCCAGTCGAGCACTGCGCCGAGCAACGCCACCCCGAAAAAGAAACTCAACTGCCGGTTCAGGCTCCACAGCGCACTGGCCGCGCCCATGGCCGCCTCGGGGATCGCCACGAACGCCGCCGTCTGCGCGGTGCTGCTGCACAGGCTGCTGCCCAGGCCCAGCAGCGCATACAGCAGCACCAGCCAACCGGGGTGGGCGACCAGCCAGGGGCTGGCCAACGCCAGCACCGCCAGGCTTTGAATGCCCATGCCGGCCAGCAGCAGCGGGCGTGGGCCCAGTGCGTTGAAGCGCCACCGGCTCAGGGCGATCGCCGCCAGCGCACCGGCGGCCCACGGCAGCATCAGCCCGCCGGTGGCAGTGGCGCTCAGGCCCAGCGTGCCTTGCAGGTACAGCGCCGCCACCAGGTTGATCCCCATGAACACGCCCGGTACGCACAGGTAGATGAGCATGGCGGTGTGCAGCAGAGGCTGGCGCAACAGGCGCAGGTCCAGGGCCGGCCGTGCGCTGGGCTGGGGCCGACCGCCGGGCAGCCAGGCCAGCACCAGCGCGGCGCACGCCAGGGTGGGCGCAAGCAGGGCGAAGAACACCCAGCGCCAGTCGCCCTGGTCGGCCATCAGCCCGCCCAGCGCCGGCGACAGCGCCGGCACCAGCAGGGCCACCATCATCACCCGCGAGGTGAGGCCGGCGCGCTCGCTGGCGGGGCAGGCGCGGTAGGCCAGCGCCTGGCCCACCGGGATCAGCAGGCCGCCACCCAGGCCCTGCAGCAGGCGCCAGCCGATCAGTGCCTCGATGCTCCGGGCCGAGCCTGCCAGGGCACAGCCCAGGCCGAACAGGGCCAGCGACAGCAGCAGGGTGGCGCGCTCGCCGATGCGCTGCGCCAGCCCGTTACCCAGCGGGATGATCAGGGTCAGGCCGAGCATGTAGGCGTTGCCGACCCAGCCCAGTTGCGTGACCGAGGCGCCGAGCTGGCGCTGCAGGGCGGGGTAGGCGCTGTTGAGCACGAACAGGTTGAGCAGGTCGAGGGCAAAACCCATCAGGAAGATCAGGCTGACTTTGCTGCGAAAAGGCATGACGGGGCGCCGCTGGAGAACGATGGGCGCAGTGTAGGGCGGTGCTGTATGATTGAATAAGCCCCGCAATACTGCCAGATTGGTCGAATTATTTTGACAATCAAAGGGGCCTTTGCATGGTCAGCCTGGACCGTTTCGAGCTGTTTTGCGCCGTGGTGGAGGCGGGGTCGTTCACGGCGGCGGCCACACGCCTGTGCCAGACCCGCGCCGCGGTCAGCTTCGGTATCAAGCAGCTGGAGGCGCAGCTGGGCGTGACCCTGCTGATCCGCACCACGCGCCGGGTGGCGTTGACCGATGCCGGCGAGGGCTTCTACCGTCAGTGCCTGCTGGTGCTGGAGCAGGCGCGGTTGGCCATCGAGCAGGCGCGTGCCGAGCATGGCGGGTTGCAGGGCAGCCTGCGGGTCACCTCCACGGTGGAGTACGGTTTGCGCGTGGTGGCGCCGGCCTTGCAGCTGTTCATGCGCGAGCACCCGTTGCTCAACGTGCGGCTGGAAACCCACACCAGCCATGCGGACCTGGTGCAGGAGCGCTTCGACGTGGCCATCCGGTTGGGTCAGGCGCAGGATTCAGGCTACCGCGGGGTGTGCCTGGAGACCTATGCAGTGCACCTGGTGATGGCGCCGGGCGTGGGCGTGCCAGGGGCGACGCTTGCCCAGGTGAACGCCTTGCCCAGGCTGGTGCATGGGCGTTTCGAGCGCCAGGCCGGTTGGGCGTTGCTCGATCAGAGGGGGGAGGCGGCGGTGTACGAGCCATCGGGCCGGGCGGTGATGGTGGCGGACAATGCCTCGATCCTGCGTTCGTTCGCCTTGCAGGGGCTGGGCGTGGCGCTGCTGCCGGCCTGGTTGATCGAGGACGACCTGCGTACCGGGCGTCTGCTGGATGCATTGCCGGGGTATCGCTTTGCCGAGCAGAGCGTGTACGCGCTGTACCCGGCCAGCAACCACGTGCCGCGCAAGGTGCGGGCCTGGATCGACTTTCTCAAGGGGTATGTGAACGGCATGTAGGCGCCGGCGTTGCCGGCGAAGGGCGCGCTGCGTTGGCCGGTGTTTCGCGGTGTCCGGTTCGCCAGCCTGGCTGGCTCCTACAGCGCAGCACCCGGTGTCGCTTCCAGGCCCTTGTCCAGCTTCAGCAGCTCCAGCAACCGTCTGGCGTCATAGGGCGCGCGCACCTTGATGTCGTTGTCGAAGTAGCAGTACACATCGCGATTCGCCGCCTTCGGCGCCGCACTCGCCGCATCGATCAACCGCGCATCCCCAGGCTGCGCCCCGCGTTTCCACGCCTGGATACGCTTTTGCCAGCCGCGCAAGGCCGCCTCTGAATAACCGCTGCTGTACAGCGCCACATCCCCATGCAGGCGCATGTACACGAAGTCGCTGGTCAAGTCCTCCACATGCGGCCACTTCTTCGCCGTGTCGGCCACCACCAGCGCTACCCGGTACTTGCGCAGCAACGCCACGAACGCCGGGTCCAGAAAGCTCTCGTGACGCACCTCCACTGCATGGCGCACCACCTGCCGGTCGGCGCCCTCCAGGTAACCCGCACGCTGCATCCGCTCGGCACACTGCGCGGCCAGGGCCTTGGCCTGCTTGCCGGTGTGCGGCAGGCGCGCCAGAAACGCATCGAACAACCCCTCGTCAAAACGCATGTTCGGCGGGAACTGCCACAAGGTCGGCCCCAGCTTGCTGCCCAGCGACAGGGGGCCGGAAGCATAGAAGTTGGCCAGCGGTTCGTCGATCTCGCGCAGGCGCTTCACGTGGGTGATGAAGCGCGGCGCCTTGACGCTGAACACGAAGCCTGGCGGCGTTTCGGCCGCCCAGCCGGCGAAACGCTCGGGACGTTGCAGCGCATAGAAGGTGCCGTTGATCTCGATGCTGTTGACCGCCCGCGAGGCGAAGTGCAGCTCGTCCTTCTGGCGCAGGCCCTCGGGGTAGAAGTCGCCCCGCCACGGCACATAGCGCCAGCCCGAGATGCCGATATGCACCTGCGCCGCGCCACGGCTCACGGGGTAGCCGCCAGGGTGGTGAGGAAGTCGCCGAAGCCGCCCCGCGCCCGGCAGTCGCCACGGCTGCTGGTGGACACGCTGTTGCGTGCCGTCCACACGATGCGCGCGCCGCTCAGCTCAAGGTCGCTGATCAGTTGCACGTCTTCGTCCAGCGGCACGGGCCGGAACCCGCCGACCCGCTGGTAGGCCCTGGCGCAGATGCCCAGGTTGGCGCCATGGATGTGCCGGTGGTCCTCGCGGGCCTGGTAGTGGGCCAGGTAACGCGCCTGCAACGCCGCATCCTGGTGCGCCTGCCATTGCTCCACGTGCACCGTGCCGCACACGGCGTCGGCGGCGCAGTCCAGCTGGCACACCAGCCAGTCGGCCGGCACGCAGCTGTCGGCGTCGGTGCAGGCCAGCCAGCGCGCGCCGCGCTCGAGCATCCAGCTGGCGCCGGCACGCCGGGCGTAGCCCACGTTGCGCGCAGTGACCTGCAGGGTGTGCACGCCGTGCGCCAGGGCAATGGCTTGGCTGGCATCGCTGCACTGGTCGAGCACCACCACGATCTCGACGCGCTCGCCAAGGGCCTCGGCCTGCGCCGCCGCCTGCCCGAGGGCGCGCAGGCAGGCCGGCAGGTACTGTTCTTCGTTATGCGCGGGGACGATCACGCCGATCATAGGCAAGGCTCCTGCAGGTCAATGGCACACGGCTGGCAACACCAGTATTCGAGCAGGAAGTCGGCTTCTTCGTGGCGCACGGCGCGGTACAGCGGCAGGCGCTGATCGAGCAGGGCGTGTACCTGGCGGCCATCCTGCGGGCAGCCGTCGATGGGGTGCAGCCAGTGGCAGGCCAGCAGCGCACCGCCAGGGCTCAGGCTGGCCACGGCCTGTTCGATCACCTGCAGCCACTGCGCGGGGTCGAGGTAGTAGCCGATCTCGCTGAGCACGATCAGGTCGAACTCGCCCCCCGGCCAGTCGCCGGGCAGGTGGCCCTGGCTCACACTGGCCTGGGGGCAGGCTGCCAGGCGCCGGCGCGCAAGCTCCACGGCAGTGGCATTGAGGTCCTGGCACAGCAGGGCCTCGGTGCGCTCGGCCAGCGCTGCACTGAGCTCGCCGTTGGCGCAGGCGGGCTCGAAGATGCGCGTGTAGTACTGGCGCGGCAGGCAGGCCAGGGTCAGGTCGCGCTTGCGCTTCTCGTACCAGCGGGTCCGAAAGGCCCAGGGGTCTTCATCGTGCTCGAACAGCTGTTCGAAATACTGCGGCGATACGCTCATGGAAACACCCGTCATAGAAACAGCAGTTCGAAAGGTTGCAGAAGGCGTTGCAGGGTGGTCTGGCTCAACACCGGTGGCTGCTCGCCATCGGCATGGAGCTGGCTGGCATGCGCGGCGATGGCGGCGCGCTTGCGCGCAAGTTGCTGCGGGCTGAGCGCCAGCTTGCGCGCACGGCGCCACGGCAGGCGCGGGTCGTCCGGCCGGGCCCAGTGCCAGGCCCAGATCGGCACCTCGATCAGCTTGCGCGCCCACGGTCTGCGCCGCCTGTGCGCTGGCACGGCCCACGGCCTCGTGGTCGCAGTGGCCGTCCAGGCGCCAGGTGCTCAGCACCCGGTCGTCGGGGCGCAGGCAACGCACCAGCGCATGGGCCAGCTGCGCTTCGTGCGCGGCCACGCCACTGTCGGCCAGGTGCAGGCGCTGCCAGGCCACCCGGTCGACGTCCAGCCCCAGCGCGGCCAGGGCTGCGCGGCTTTCCAGGGGGCGCTGCACGCGCAGGCGCTCGCCTGGCCAGGCGAGCGAGCCGGGGTGGCTGCCTTCGCCATCGGTCACCGACACCAGCAGCAACGCCTGCTCACGGCCGCAGAAGGTCGACAGCAGGCCACCGCAACCGAGCACCTCGTCATCCGGGTGGGGCGCCACCACCACCAGGCGCGCACCGGGGGGCAGCAGCTCATCGGCCTGCACCGTGGCGACCTGGGCCAGGGCGCTGGACGCCTGCCACAGCGACAATGGCGTGCCACTGCCGGCTGCCTTGATCGGGTTGTCGACGCTCATAGCTGCCACCCGCCGGCTTCACGCCCGGCCAGTTGCCGGCCCAGTTCGGCCAGGTCGCGCTCGGCGTGGCTCTGGCGCAGGAACACCGGCAGGTCGGCGCTGAGCCGGGCGAAGTGGCTGTTGCGGCAGAACGGGGTGGCACCCAGGGCGCGGCCCACGTGGGTCAGCACCAGGGTGGCGGCGTATTCGACCTGGGCGCGCACCCGGCGTACGGCGAACTGGGCATCGGCCTGGGGCTGTGCGTCGATCTGTGCGGCGCACTCGCGCAGGGCTGCAGCGGCGCCGCACAGGGCAGCGTCCACCGCGCCCAGGTGGGCGTCGGCGTGGGGGTCGGGGCGTGGCTGGCGGCAGTGTTCGCGCAGGTAGTCGGCCAGGGCCTCGGCGGCGCCGTACCAGCAGGCGGCGATGCCGGCGCCGCCGTGCCAGAAGCCGGGGCGACTGAGGTACTGGCCAGGGCCACCCACCAGGTGCGCCGGCGTATGTTCCAGTTCCAGCTCGACGCTGGCGGTAATGCCCATGCCCACCGCCTGCCAGCCGTCTGCCACCCGGTGCAGACCCGTCTCGGCAAGGTCCAGCGCCACCAGTTGCGGCTGTTCGTCTTCGTCCCAGGCGGTGAGCAGGCCGTGGTCGATCTGCAGCGCGCCGGAGCACCAGGCCTTGCGCCCCTGCAGGTACACCCGCTGGTTGTCGCGAGCCACGATGCGCACCCGTGCGCTGGGCGGCTCGGCCGCCCATACGCCCCAGATCCCGTTGCCGGCCAGGTGCGCCCCGGCGCATTCGGCGAGTATCGCCAGGGCATCGGTATGCCCTTCATACAGCTTGGCCAGGGCCAGGTCGGCGCCGGCCACCCGTGCCAGGGTCTGCCAGCGCTGCAGCGTCTGGCCCTGGCCGGGCAACGGCAGGCGTTCCAGGCCGGCCGCCTGCAGGGCCTGCATCAGTTCGAGCAGCTGGCTGTCCAGGTTCAGCGGTTGCGGGCGCTCGGCGAACTGGCGCAGCAGGGTGTCCAGGCGGCCCAGGTCGAAGGTTTGAACAATGCTCATGAGGCGGACTCCTTGGGGCACGCAGCGTGGGTCGAGGTATTCTTTTTCAGGCCGCGCAGGTTCATGGCGCACAGGCAGAACTGCAGCACGATCAATGCCCAGGCCTCGGTCTGCCAGCCCCACACCACCCACAGCAGGTTGCTGGCCATGAAGCAGCAGAAGCCGATGCGCCGCCGACGCGGCTGACGCGAGCCGATCCACCAGGCTGCCACCAGGGTGAGCAGCATGGCCGGCCACTGCAGCAGGTCGATCCAGTCCAGGCCCTTCATGCCACGCCCATGCGCTTGCGCAGCGCCACGGTGAGCGACTGGCGGGTCTTGTCGTAGTCGGCCCAGGGGTCGTCGCCATTGGCCAGGCGCTCGCCCAGGTTGTGCAGGTTCCACTGGTTGGCGCCCTTGAGTTCGGTGAGCTCTTCGCGGCGGATCGGTACCGACACCGGCAGCCCTTCGCGGGCGCGCAGCGAATAGGCGCACACGGTAGTGGCGCCACGGGCGTTGCGCAGGTAGTCGATGAAGATGCGCCCCACGCGGTTCTTCGGCCCCGAAACGGCGGACAGCCGGTCGGGAACAACCCGGCCATGTGGGTGACGATGGCATGGCTGAACGCCTTGACTTCGTCCCAGCCGGCACGCCGGGTCAGCGGCACCACCACGTGCATGCCCTTGCCGCCACTGGTTTTCAGAAACGCCTGCAGGCCCAGTTCGTCGAGCAGCGCCAGGGTCAGCTGGGTCGCTTCGACCATGGCCTTCCAGGGCAATGCCGGGTCGGGGTCGAGGTCGAGCACGAAACGGTCGGGTTTGTCGAAGTCCCTGGCGGTGGCGTTCCAGGTGTGCAGTTCCAGGGTGTTCATCTGTACCGCGCCCAGCAGGGTGTCGGCGCGGTCGATGATCATCACTGCCTGGCCGGCCTCGGCCTTGTCGTGACTCTCCAGGCCCGGGATGTTCAGCTGGGCGGCGTTCTTCTGGAAGAACAGCTCGCCGCTCAGGCCCTCCGGTGCGCGCACCAGCGCCACGGGGCGACGCTTGAGGTGCGGCAGGATCCATTCGGCGACCTGGGCGTAGTACTCGGCCACCTGGCGTTTGTCGGTGCCGCTGCTGGCATCGATCACCCGGTCGGGGTGGGTGATGCGCAGGGTGTTGTCGGAGGCTTTGCGGGTAGGCGCTTTCACGGGTTTCTCCAGGCCGATGGCGCGGGCCGGCTTGTCTTCGCGCAGGCCATGGAACACCGAATGGCGTACCACCCCTTCGCGGGTCATCTGGGCGTAGGCCACCTCGGCCAGCAGCTGTGGCCTGAGCCAGTGCACGCCGCGGGCTTCGGCGCCGGTGGGTGGGTTGGCGACCGCGGGCTTTTTCACCTCGAGCGGGGTGAGGCGCTGGAGCAGGCTCTGCAGGGTGGCGGTATTGAAGCCGGTGCCGACCTTGCCGGCGTAGCGCAGCTGGCCGCTGTCGGCGTCGTGCACCCCCAGCAGCAGGGCGCCGAACGCGGCGCGGCTGCCCTTGGGTTCGGTGAAGCCGACGATCACGAATTCCTGGCGCTGCTTGCACTTGAGCTTGATCCAGTCGTGACTGCGCCGCGATACATAGAGGCTGTCGGCACGTTTGCCGATCAGGCCCTCCATCTGCATCTGGCAGGCGCTGGCCAGCAGGGACTCGGGGGCTTCGTCGAAGTCGGCACTCAAACGCAGGCGTTGTTCGTCGGCCGGTTCAAGCACGGCCGCCAGGGCGGCGCGCCGCTCCTGCAACGGGCATTGGCGCAGGTCCATGCCATTGAGGTAGGGCAGGTCGAACAGGTAGTAGACGATGTTGGCATCGGTGTCGCTGTCGAAGGCGTTCTGCAGGGCCTGGAAGTCGGCGATACCCTCGGCGTTGGCCACCACCACTTCGCCATCCAGCCAGGCCGAGCTCAGCCCCAGGCTGGCCAGGGCCTTGGCCTGCAGCGGCATGCGCGCGGTCCAGTCGTGGCCGTTGCGGGTGAACAGGCGCACGTCGTCGCCGTCGATGCGCGCCAGGATGCGGTACCCGTCGAACTTGACCTCGTAGCGCCAGTCGCCTTGCGGCGGGGTTTCCACCAGGGTGGCCAGTTGCGGCGTGAGGGCGGCGGGCAGGGTGGTCTTCCTGGCCGCACTCAGTGTGCCGGCCCTGGCTGGGCGGCGAGGCGGGGGTGCGGCCTTGGGCTTGTCCTTGTCCTTGTCTTTGCCTTGCCCTTGGTGCGCGGGATCAGGCTGCGCTCGCTGAGCACGCTGTCGGGCTGGGCCTGCAGCACGTCGTAGTCGGCCTCGGCGCGGGCAGCCTCGTCGTCGGACTTGACCAGCATCCACTGTTCCTTCTTGCCGCCAAGGCGGGTGCGAAACAGATGCCAGGTGCCGTTCAGCTTTTCGCCCTGCAGGCGAAAGCGCAGCTTGCCGCTGGCATAGGCCTGGGCCGGGTCGCCCTCGGGCAGCCACACGCCGCGGTCCCACACGATCACTTCGCCCGCACCGTAATGGCCTGCGGGGATGCTGCCCTCGAAGCTGGCGTAGTCCAGCGGGTGGTCTTCGACGTGGACGGCCAGGCGCTTGACCTTCGGGTCCAGTGACGGGCCCTTGGGGATGGCCCAGCTCTTGAGGGTGCCGTTCAGCTCCAGGCGAAAGTCGTAATGCAGGTGGCTGGCGTCGTGCTTCTGGATGCAGAACTGCAATGCCTGCGCGCGCGCACCGCGGCGGGCCTTGCCGGCCGGCTCCGGGGTGGCGTCGAAGTTGCGCTTGCGCTGGTATTCCTGCAGTGGCTTGGCCATTGCCGTGCTCCATCGTTCATACAAACCCTATGAAGTGGGAGGGGCGCAGACCGGCGGGAGTTCAATCGGGTTGACCGGCCTTGCGCAGGGTCAGGTTGATGCGGCGGGCGCCCAGCAGTGGGTGCTCGCCGTCCTTGAGCGGGTTGACCCCGTGAAAGCGCAGGCGATCCTCGCCGCCCCAGACCATCACGTCGCCGTGCTGCAGGCCGACCTTGCGGGTGGGCTCGCTGCGGGTGTGCCCGCCGAACAGGAACACCGCCGGCAGGCCCAGCGAGATCGACACGATGGGCTGGCTGAAGTCGCGTTCGTTGCGGTCCTGGTGCAGGGTCAGGCGGTTGCCGGGCTGGTAGTGGTTGATCAGGCAGGCGTCGGGCCTGAAATGGGCGAAGCCGGCGGCCTCTGCGGCGGCAGCGGCCAGCTCGGCGAGCAGCGTGGGCAGGGCAGGCCAGGGCTTGCCGGTGAGCGGGTCGAAGGGGCTGTAGCGGTAGCCCAGGCGGTCGCTGACCCAGCCCAGCGGCCCGCAATTGGTGACCGCCACCTCGATGGTGCGCCCGCCGGGGGTGAGCTGGTTGCGAAACGGTGCGGCGCGCAGCACCGTGCGCAGGGCCGGCAGCAGGGCCTCGACGAGGTCCAGGGCAAAGCCTGGCAGCAGCAGCGTCTGCTTGCCGATCCATTCGGGGCGCCGAGGGCGGGTGGGCCGAACAGGTCGAGTTCGGGTTGTTTCATGCAAGGATCTCCAGTGACGCCTTCGCCGGCAACGCCAGCGCCTGCAGGCGACGCAAACCGGGCAGGAGCGGCGTTGCCGGCGAAGGGCCGGTGACTATGCTTGGGCCTCATGGAGCCCATCATACCGCTGCGCCAACCCTGCCCACCCGGTGCCTGCATCTGCGAGCGCGAACGCCTGCTCGAAACGCCGGGCGCCGACCTGCGCATTCTGCGCCTGACCCGCCAGGAAGAAAACCGCCTGCTCCAACGCCTGGAAAACCTGCAGAGCCTGCCCGACCTCGAACACCTGCAGCGCCGCCTGTTCGATCAGCTCGGCATCCAGGTGCACATCGCCCCCGGCCCCAATGAAGTGCGCACCATGCGCGGTATCCGTATCGAGGTCGAGGGCCCGCCAGGGTTGTGCCGCAAGACCCGCCAGAGCATACCGGCGGCCATCCGCCGCGCCCTCGAAAAACGTCCCGAGATCGCCTACCGGCTGCTCGACGCCCATGACCTGTTTGGCCAGCAGTAACCATCGCAGGGCGTTTCCTACGCCGTGACCACGCCAATGCACAACATTGGCTCGCAACCTGCATTGCCCCAGGCATCGATAGCTGATCGATTGGTCAGACACCGGCCTTGCCGTGTCGCCACTCCATTGCCCAGGGCCGCCGTGCATGACGCTAGCTCAACGATTTATCCCCGCGCCGGTTGATCCGGCCGGCTGGAACGCCGAACTGAACCTGCGCTTCGTCGCAGGTCAGGGGCGGACCCGAATTGGTGCACGCCAGCATTTCGGCCCACTTCTGGTGCAGCGCCCGTTCTACCCCGAAGGCGCCCCTTGCCATGTGTATGTGCTGCACCCCCCGGGCGGGGTGGTGGGGGGTGATCGCCTGGCCCTGAACCTGCACCTGGAGCCGGGCAGCCATGCGCTGCTGACCATGCCCGGCGCCACCAAGTTCTACCGCAGCGCCGGGCCCACCTCGGTGCTGCGCCAGCGCTTTCACCTGGCCGAGGGCAGCACCCTGGAGTGGCTGCCCCAGGACAGCATCTGCTTCCCCGGCGCGCGGGTATCGCTGCACAGCCATTTCAGCCTGGCCCCCGGCGCGCGCCTGCTGGCCTGGGAAACCCTGTGCCTGGGCCGCCCGGTAATGGGCGAGGCCTTCAGCCATGGCGCCGTGGACAGCCGGCTGCAGGTGGACATGCCCGACGACCCCGGCCTGCACGAGCGCCTGCGCCTGCAGGGTGGGCGCCTGCACAAGCTGGGCGGCCACCCGCTGCTGGCCACCTTCTGCGCCGCCCCGGCCAACGAGCAACTGCTTGAACAGGTGCGCGAACTGATCCACCCGCTGCCGGTGCCCGCCGGCGCCACGCTGCTTGGCCAGCTGCTGGTGGTTCGCCTGCTCGACCACGACAACCAACGCCTGCAATCCACCCTGCAGCGGCTGTGGCGCGCCCTGCGACCGACCGTCGTCGGCTTGCCGCCATGCCCGCCGCGCATCTGGGCCACTTGAGAGACCGCACCATGGAGCTGACCCCGAGAGAGAAAGACAAACTGCTGCTGTTCACCGCCGCGTTGCTCGCCGAGCGCCGCCTGGCCCGTGGGCTGAAGCTCAACTACCCCGAGGCGGTGGCGCTGATCAGTGCCAGCGTGATGGAAGGTGCCCGTGACGGGCGCACGGTGGCCGAGCTGATGAGCCTGGGCCGCGAAGTGCTCGGGCGTGACCAGGTGATGGAAGGTGTCAGCGAGATGATCCACGACGTGCAGGTGGAAGCGACCTTTCCCGACGGGACCAAGCTGGTCACCGTCCACGACCCTATCGTCTGACCTGCCCAGGAGCAGCCCATGATTCCCGGAGAAATCCAGGTCGCCGACGGCGACATCGAACTCAACGCCGGTCGCGCCACGATCAGCGTCAGCGTGGCCAACCATGGCGACCGGCCGATCCAGGTCGGCTCGCACTATCACTTCTACGAGGTCAACGCCTTTCTGGTGTTCGAGCGCGAGGCCACCCGCGGCTTTCGCCTGGACATCGCCGCCGGCACTGCCGTGCGCTTCGAACCGGGCCAGGCGCGCACCGTCAACCTGGTGGCCTATGCCGGCAAGCGCGAGGTGTATGGCTTCCAGGGCCGGGTGATGGGCAAGCTGGAGGCCGTGGCATGAGCCGTATTTCCCGGCGTGCCTATGCCGACATGTTCGGCCCACCGTGGGTGACCGCGTGCGCCTGGCCGACACCGAGCTGTGGGTGGAGGTCGAGCAGGACTTCACGGTCTACGGTGAAGAGGTCAAGTTCGGCGGCGGCAAGGTGATCCGCGACGGCATGGGCCAGGGCCAGATGCTGGCCGTCGAGGCCATGGACCTGGTGCTGACCAACGCCCTGATCATCGACCACTGGGGCATCGTCAAGGCCGATATCGGCGTGAAGAACGGGCGCATCTTCGGCATCGGCAAGGCCGGCAACCCCGACGTGCAGCCCGGCGTGACCCTGGCGGTAGGGCCGGGCACCGAGGTGATCGCCGCCGAGGGCAAGATCGTCACCGCCGGCGGCATCGACTCGCACATTCATTTCATCTGCCCGCAGCAGGTCGACGAGGCGCTGGTGTCGGGCATCACCACCTTCATCGGCGGCGGCACCGGGCCGGCCACCGGCACCAACGCCACCACCTGCACCTCGGGCACCTGGTACCTGGCGCGCATGCTCCAGGCCGCCGACGAACTGCCGATCAACATCGGCCTGCTGGGCAAGGGCAATGCCTCGCAGCCCCAGGCCCTGCGCGAGCAGATCGAGGCCGGGGCGGTGGGGCTCAAGCTGCACGAAGACTGGGGCTCGACCCCGGCGGCCATCGACTGTTGCCTGGGCGTGGCCGAGGCGATGGACGTGCAGGTGGCGCTGCACAGCGACACCCTCAACGAAAGCGGCTGCATCGAAGACACCCTGGCCGCCATCGGCGACCGCACCATCCACACCTTCCATACCGAGGGCGCGGGCGGCGGGCATGCGCCGGACATCATCCGTGCGGCGGGCTACGCCAACGTGCTGCCGTCCTCCACCAACCCGACCCTGCCGTACACCGTCAACACCGTGGACGAGCACCTGGACATGCTGATGGTGTGCCACCACCTGGACACCAGCATCCCCGAGGACGTGGCCTTCGCCGAGTCGCGCATCCGCCGCGAGACGATTGCCGCCGAAGACATCCTGCACGACATCGGCGCGTTCTCGATGACCTCGTCAGACTCCCAGGCCATGGGCCGGGTGGGCGAGGTGGTGCTGCGCACCTGGCAGGTGGCGCACCAGATGAAACTGCGCCGCGGCCCATTGGCGCCTGACACCGCGCGCAGCGACAACTTCCGGGTCAAGCGCTACATCGCCAAGTACACCATCAACCCGGCGCTGACCCATGGCATCGCCCATGAAGTCGGTTCGCTGGAGGCCGGCAAGCTGGCCGACCTGGTGCTGTGGTCGCCGGCGTTCTTCGGGGTCAAGCCCGCACTGGTGCTCAAGGGCGGGATGATCGTGATGGCGCCGATGGGCGACATCAACGGCTCGATCCCCACGCCGCAGCCGGTGCACTACCGGCCGATGTTCGGCGCCCTGGGCCAGGCGCGCAACGCCACGCGCATGACGTTCCTGTCCCAGGCCGCGGTGGAGCGTGGCGTTCACCATGAACTGCGTCTGCGCAGCCTGATCGGCGTGGCCCGGGCTGTCGCACGGTGCGCAAGGCCGACATGCTGCACAACGGGCTGATGCCCACCATCGAAGTGGATTCACAAACCTATGAGGTACGCGCCGACGGCGAGCTGCTGGTGTGCGAGCCGGCCAGCGTGCTGCCGATGGCGCAGCGTTATTTTCTGTTTTGAGGAGCGAGCATGATCCTGTTGACGCAACGCCTGAACCAGGCCGCACACATCGGCGCCACTGCCACCCTGAGCCTGGATACGCGCATCAAGAGCCGCGTGCGCATCACCCTGGATGACGGGCGCGAGGCCGGGCTGATGCTCGAACGCGGCCAGCTGATTCGCGGCGGCGAGCTGCTGGCCGACGCCCAGGGGCGTGAGGTGATTCGCGTGCTGGCGGCGCCGGAGCAGGTTTCGACGGTGCGCTGCGCCGACCCGCTGGCGCTGGCCCGCGCCGCCTATCACCTGGGCAATCGGCATGTGCCGTTGCAGATCGAGCGCGATTTCGTGCGGTACCAGCACGACCATGTGCTGGACGACATGGTGCGTGGCTTCGGCCTTGAGGTGGCGGTGGAACAGGCGCCGTTCGAGCCCGAGGCCGGCGCCTACCAGAGCGCGCCGCACAGCCACAGCCACAACGATCACCCCTTTGTTCGCGTGCCTGGCCACGCCCACTGATTTCGACATGGAGTTGCACGATGAAAAAGACCCTCGCGTTTGCCTTGCTGCTGATCGCCGTCCCTGCGTTCGCCCACCCCGGCCACGACAGCAACCCCTGCAGGACGGGTTGCTGCACCCGCTCACCGGGCTTGACCACCTGCTGATGCTGCTGGGCACCGGGGTGCTGGCCGCCCTGACCGGGCGCACCCTGGCGCTGCCGCTGGCCACGCTGGCGGCGATGTTCGGCGGCGCGCTGATGGGCCATCTGTTCGGGGGCGTGATCGGCATGGAGAGCATGATCATCGGCTCGCTGCTGGTGGCCGCCGCGGCGCTGCTGCTGCCCAGCCGCCAGGTGCTGCTGGCGCTGGTCATGCCGGTGTTCGCGCTGTTTCACGGCTGGGCCCACGGCGTCGAAGCCAGCCGGGCGCGTTCTGGGTGTTCAGCGCAGGCTTTGTCGCGGTCAGCGGCCTGTTGCTGCTGGCAGGCTATGGCGCCGGGCGCCTGTTGCGCCGTCACCCGGGCTGCAGAAGGCCTGTGGCGGCGGCCTGCTGGCCGGTGCCGCCCTGGTGCTGGCCGGCTGATGAGCGCCAACCTGCAGTTGCTGCGCCTGCTGCAACTGGTCAGCGCCAACCTGCCGGTGGGGGGCTTCACCTATTCCCAGGGGTTGGAGTGGGCGGTGGAGGCGGGCTGGGTGACGGGGCCGACGGCTTTGGCGCCTGGCAGCGCGAGCAGTTGCACGACACCCTCGGCCACCTCGACTGGCCGCTGCTGCAACGGCTGTACAGCGCGTGCCGCGCGCAAGATGCCGATGCGTTCGCCCACTGGAGCAGCTTTTTGCTGGCCAACCGCGAAACCGCCGAGCTGCGCCTGGAGGAACGCCAGCGTGGCAAGGCCCTGGCGCGCCTGCTCGATGGCTGGCAGCTGTGTCAGGCGCCGGCCTGGCGCAGCAGCGTCGAGCTGAGCCAGCTGGGCGGCATGGCCTGGCTGGCCGTGCACTGGCAGATCCCGCTGCGTGAGCTGGCCCTGGGGCATGGTTTGCCTGGCTGGAAGGGGCGGTGATGGCCGGGGTCAAGCTGGTGCCGTTCGGTCAGCAGGCGGCCCAGACCCTGCTGCGCGAGTTGTGCGAGGAGCTGCCTGCGGTACTGGAGTGGGCGCTGGACGTACCTGATGAACACCTGGGCGGCGGCCTGCCGTTGCTGGCGATTGCCTCTGCCCGCCATGAAACCCAATACACCCGATTGTTCCGATCCTGAGGAAACTGCCATGCAAAGCTACCAGCAACCCCTGCGCGTCGGTGTCGGCGGCCCGGTCGGCTCCGGCAAGACCGCGCTGCTCGAAGCGCTGTGCAAGGCCATGCGCGATGACTACCAGATCGCCGTGGTCACCAACGACATCTACACCAAGGAAGACCAGCGCATCCTTACCGAAGCCGGCGCGCTCGAACCCGAGCGTATCGTCGGCGTGGAGACCGGCGGCTGCCCGCATACCGCGATCCGTGAAGATGCCTCGATGAACCTGGCGGCGGTGGAGGATCTGGCGCGCAAGTTCGGCAACCTGGAAGTGATCTTCGTCGAGAGTGGCGGTGACAACCTGAGTGCCACCTTCAGTCCGGAGCTGGCCGACCTGACGATCTACGTGATCGACGTGGCCGAGGCGAGAAGATCCCGCGCAAGGGCGGGCCGGGGATCACCAAGTCGGATTTTCTGGTGATCAACAAGATCGATCTGGCGCCCTATGTGGGTGCGTCGCTGGAGGTCATGGAAAAGGACACCCGGCGCATGCGGCCCGAGCGGCCGTGGACGTTCAGCAACCTAAAGACGGGGCAGGGTTTGCAGGCGGTGATCGGGTTCATTGTCGAGCGGGGCATGCTCAGCCGCGTCTGGTTGAAGGCTTCGCGGCAACGCCGCTCCTACGGGCCCTGCGCTGACTGTAGGAGCGGCCTTGCCGGCGAAGCGGCCAGGCTGGACACTTCAAGCCCACGGTTGTATACAGTGTGCGCACCAAGGGGAGCCCCGGCAACGGGCTGAGAAACCGCTGGCATCTGCAGCGCGGTGACCCTTCGAACCTGATCCGGATCATGCCGGCGAAGGGATGGGATCTAGCGCCTGCCTTCTTTGCCGGTCTCACTGCGAGGCCGCTCCATGACTGCCCACGTTTCACCGAACACCTGCGCAATCAAAGCGAACCCACCTGGTCGGCCGCCGTCGGCCACCGTTTCGTCACCCAGCTGTGCGACGGCAGCCTGCCGGACCCGGTGATGGTGCGTTACCTGGTGCAAGACCATCGCTTCATCGACAGCTTCCTGACCCTGCTCGGCGCGGCCATTGCCACCGTCGACACCTTCGATGCGCGCCTGCGCCTGGCGCGTTTCGCCGGCATGATCGCCAGCGATGAAAACACCTATTTCCTGCGCGCCTTTGAGGCACTGGGCGTGAGCGAGGCGCAACGCACCGCGCCGGCCGACACACAGCCCACCGCCGGCTTCAAGGCGATCATGCGCCAGGCGGCGGCCACCCGATCCTATGCGGCAGTGCTGGCGGTGCTCAACGTGGCCGAGGGCCTGTACCTGGACTGGGCGCTCAAGGCGCCCAGGCCGCTGCCGGACAACTTCGTGCACGCCGAGTGGATCACCTTGCACGACAACCCGGCCTTCGCCGACTTCGTCGCGTTCCTGGGCGCCGAACTCGACCGTGTGGGCCCCAGGAAGAGGCGCTGAGCACCGATTTCTTCTTGCGTGCCGTGGCGCTGGAGCTTGAGTTTTTCGATGCCGTGTACCCACAGGGGGAGTGAACGATGGATATTTTCGACCGTTTGAAAGCTGCTGCACCGACCGAGTGGGCCAGTTACGTGGACCACAGCTTCGTGCGCCAGATGGGCCAGGGCAGCTTGCCCGAAACGGCGTTTCGTACCTACCTGGTGCAGGATTACCTGTTCCTGATCCAGTTCGCGCGGGCCTGGGCGCTGGCCGCGTACAAGAGCCGCCGGCCTTCGGACATTCGTGCCGCCCAGGCGGGGCTTGCGGCGATTCTGGACGAGACCGACCTGCATGTACGCCTGTGCGCGCGCTGGGGCTTGTCCAAGGCTGATATCGAGGCCGCGCCGGAGCACCAGGCCACCGTGGCCTATACGCGCTTCGTGCTCGATTGCGGCGCGGCGGGCGACTTGCTGGACCTGCATGTGGCGCTGTCGCCCTGTGTGATCGGCTATGCCGAGATCGGCCGGGCGCTGAGCCCCGACGGGGTGGCGGCGCTGGGTGATCATCCGTACCGCGAGTGGATTGGCGAGTATGCCGGGGAGGGGTATCAGGGCGTGGCTGCTGCAGCGCGCCTGCACCTGGACGAGCTGGCGGCGCGCAGCATGACCGAGCAGCGCTTCACCGAGCTGGTGGCGATCTTTGCCCAGGCGTCGCGGCTGGAGGCGGATTTCTGGCAGATGGGGTTGGCGGCGCGGTAGAACGGCGTGGCGCAACGGCGCTCCCGGCACCGAGCGCCGCTCGCGCGGCGCTTCGCCGGCATCCCATCGCGGTGACATTGCCCCTTATCAGCTAAGGTTGCCTGCTTACGCATGATAAGGACCCATCATGAACGACCTGCACCGCAGCCACTGCTGGCCACCTTGCTGCTGCTCGGCAGCCTGCCCGCCCTTGCGGCCTTGCCCGGCGCCCCGGCCTATATCGATGACAGCGGCTACCCCGAGGCCGCCAAGCAACGCATTCTGCCGGCAATGTTCGAGCAGACCCTCACCAGTACCCGCTATATCGCGCCCGCCGGCAATCCCCTGACCACCGTGCCGAAGCCACCGGCTTTGCCGACACCAGCACCTACGCGCAAACCCGCGATTACCTTCAGCAACTGGCATCCGCCGCCAATGGCGCCATCGTGCTCAGCGAGCTGCCGGAGAAAAGCGCCGAGGGCCACCCGATGCTGCTGGTGGTGGCCTCGCTGGAGGCCGACAAGTCACCCGCCGCGCTCAAGCGTTCGGGCAAGCCGACGCTCTTTATCGAGGCCGGTATCCACCCCGGCGAGTCCAACGGCAAGGACGCGATGTTCATGCTGCTGCGCGACATGACCACCGGCAGCAAGCCGCTGGCCGGCCTGCTGCAGAAGGTCAACATCCTGTTCATCCCCAGTGTCAACGTGGACGGCGATATCCGCCGCAGCGCCTATGGCCGAATCAACCAGAACGGCCCCCGCCAGAGTGGCTGGCGCGTGAACGGGCGCAACCTCAACCTGAACCGCGATTTCACCAAGCTCGACAGCGCCGAGATCCGCAACGTGGCCTGGGTGTTCAACACCTACGAGCTGAGCTTCTTCGCCGACACCCACTCCACCGATGGTGCGATGTACCCCTACGACAGCTCGTATTGCCATAACGGCAATGGCTGGTCGCCGGCCAGCAGCGCGTGGATGGACACGGTGATGCGTGCGCCGGTGTACCAGGCGCTAGAGGGCGAGGGGCATGTGGTGCACGAGTGCATCAGCATGAACGACAACCAGGACCCGACCCAGGGCTACTACCCGTACCGCACCGACCTGGCGCGCTTCTCCAACCAGTACGGCGATATCCGCAACGTGCCGTCGATTCTGATCGAGCAGCATGCACTGCACCCGTACCAGACCCAGGTGCTGGGCAACTACGTTATGCTCAAGACGATGTTCCAGGTGATCGGCGAGCAGGCCGCTTCGCTGCAGCAGGCCATTGCCAGTGACCGTGCCCGGCTCGCGGCCCAGCGCGAGGTGGTGCTGACCTGGAAGCCGGGCAAGGAGGAGCAGGTGGACTTCAAGGTGGGCGACTACCGCTACGAACAGTCGCCGATCACCGGTGCCAGGACGATCGTGTGGAGCAACGTGCCCAAGCCGCTGACGGTGCCGGTCACTGGCAACACCGAGCCCGACCTGGTGGTAAAGCGCCCACGCCAGTACGTGGTGCCGGCGCAGTGGGCCGAAGTGATCGCGCGGCTCAAGGCGCATGGCATCCGCATGCGCACCCTCGAGCAGCCCACGGCGATGGCGGTGACGCTGTACCGCATGGATGAGGTGAAGGTGGCCGGTGGCTTCGAGCCGGACCGTGCGGCAGCCAACGAGATTCCGGGCTATGAAGGGCATCTGCTGGTCAGTGGCGTGGCCAACCCGCTGGAGCGTATGCAGACCTTTGCGGCGGGTTCGGTGCTGATCGACGTCGACCAGCCGCTGGGCGTGCTGGCGATCAACCTGTTGCACCCGCAAAGCCCCGACTCGTTCTGGGCCTGGGGTTTCTTCAACGCGACCCTGGTGGCGGCGGAGGAGCCAGAGGAATACGTGATGGAGCCGATGGCGCGCAAGATGCTGGCCGCGAGCCCGGCACTCAAGGCCGAGTTCGAAGCCCGTCTCAAGACGACAAGGCGTTCGCCGACAGCCCGAGTGCGCGCCTGCACTGGTTTTACCAGCGCACGCCCTTCTATGACGTGAATGCATTCGTGTACCCGGTGGGGGCCGTGTACTGAGTTAAAGGAAGCGCCAGCCGTGCCGATGCAGGTGTGGGTCACCGCGACCATTGCGGTGGCGTTGCCTTGTCAGGACGTCCATGAAGACCAGCCTTACCCTTGCCATCACCCTGCTGTACGCCTCGCTGGCGTGTGCCCAGGACATGAGCCAGCAGATTGCACAGCCGCTCAAGTACGCAAGCCTTGAAGAAATGAACCTTGGCGAGTTCGTGCAACAGAGCCGCTATGCGTCGACCTTGAGCGCGCTGCGCATGGACTCCGAGGCTGGTGATGCCAATGCCACGCTGGACCTGCTGGAGGCACTGACCGGCAACAAGGACCTCAAGCCCCAGGACCTCGACGCGGTCAAGCAACTGCTGGAAATCGCCGCCGTGCAGAAAGCCGACGGTGCCAGGTTGCAAGCAATGACGGCCCGCTACGGTGCACTCAAGACCCAGGGTGTGGCGGTGTCGACAACGCCTGCACGGCCAGCGCTGACCCTCGACTACAGCGGCGACTCGCTGGACGACATCTCTGGCGTGAAAGGCTGTGGCGATGCGCAGACGGCGCAGACCACGGCGTGCTTCGCGGCGTTCAACAAGGCGTTGAAGGCCGATTACACGGCGCTCAAGCAGTACAACCTGGCCCTGGGCTGGTCGGCGCAGCGGTTTCAGCCAGATGCCCTGCAAGCCAAGGCAAGCAAGGCCTGCGGGCGCTTCGACTACTGTCCGACCACCACCTTGTACGTGATGAACCAGACGTTGCTGCACGAAACCAACGAAGTCCGCTTCCCCAAGACCTACGAGCAGGCGGTGTATCAATTGCTCACTGTGCCGGTGGCCACTGTGCAGCGCACGCAAAAGGCCAACTATGAAAAGGCAGTGCAGGCCAACTTCGAGCAGGCCCGCCAGCAACGCTATGCCTACCGCGAACGCGCCGGTCAGTCGGCGGACGCCCTGGTCATCTACGCGTTGCGCATGGATGCGGTGATTCTCGAACGGCCCAACTGCACCGCGTTTGCCAACCAGGCCTATGAAATGGCCTTCAACGTCCACAACAGGGTTGTTGCCGAGAGCGAGCTGGACCGCATCAACCGCTCGATCGTGCAGACGCAGTGCACGCTGCGCTAGGGGCCATCAGCTCGAAGCGGGCAGGGCCGCCACCGCATCGACTTCGATCTGCATGCCGTCCAGTGCCAGGCGCGGCACAGGTATCAGGGTGCAGGTCGGTTCGCTGAGCTGGCCCCAGGCGGCGTTCGCAGCCGCCACCCACAGCGCCAGCCTGGCTTCGCTATGGTCCACGATCAGCAGGGTCAGCTTGAATACATCGGCCAGGCTCGCACCTCTGGATTCCAGCGCGGTGCGCAGGTTGAGCAGCGCCTGGCGCGCCTGTTCGGCAAAGTCGGGCGACAGCGTACCGGCAGGGTCTTCACCCCCCTGGCCGGCGATGTACAGCAGCTTGGCGGCG
The DNA here is from genome assembly GCA_007213375.1 of Steinernema feltiae. Classification (NCBI taxonomy): domain Eukaryota; kingdom Metazoa; phylum Nematoda; class Chromadorea; order Rhabditida; family Steinernematidae; genus Steinernema; species Steinernema feltiae. The sequence goes on along the minus strand of MQUG01000514.1, from coordinate 7,660 downwards.
GTGCTGACCTCGGCCACGTGTGAATAGGCATTGGCGCTGGGGTCGTACAGGCCTTCGGGGTTGGACAACACAAATACGGCGGGTTGGCTGGTGCTCATGGGGCGACTCCACTCAAGGGAGGCGCAAGGGTAAAACCTCAAGTTAGGTTGAGGTCAAGCACCTGTTTTCAAGGGCGCCGCACGTTCTTCAGTAGTGTTTGAGAAATAGGCGCTGCGAAGGCACCGGCCCCTTGATCAGTCGGATCAGGTCGCTGGCCTGCAAGGTGAACGGCTTCGAATAGTAGTAGCCCACAAAGAAGCCGGACGCCTTCATGGTGCATGGCAGTACCGGCTTTCTTGCCAGCATGTCGAGGGCCGCTGCGTCGCTCAGGTCGCGGTACTGGTCTTTTTTCTGAAAGCTCAGTTTCGAGGTGAACAGGCCATCACGGGGCGGTCGGTCATCGCGTTCGATCTCACCGATCAGCGAATACGTCATGCGGTGGTCATAGGCGAGGTTCTCATCCTCGGTGATCGAGCATTCGATGCGCGTGCCCAACTGGCTGGTCTTGCCCGGAAGGCGTCGAGCACATCCACATCTGCCGCGAAGGTCAGGGTGTACACACTGTGGTTGCTGTCGAGCTGCTTTTGCAGGGAAATCGGTTCGACCGTGGCCTTGGCGCGCGGGATGAACAGTGAACAGGCACTGAGCTGGGCAGCCAGCAGGCCAAGTACGATCAGTGGAAGCAGGCGCATGTGTCATCCATGGGGCGGGAGGGCGCCTTGATACACCAGTTGGTCACGCTGCGCCAGCGGTTCACGAGGCATCGCACAAAGCGCCGTGACACTTGCCGCAGAGTACCTGCTAGGGCATCCTGCGCGCCCGCCACACTCATGGAAGAAGGGTGCATGCCTGTGTTTCACCGCTTCGCCCTCGGCTTCACGCTGGCCGCCGGTGCACTGTTGAGCAGTGGCTGCGTCAAGGACCACGGCATCGACCCGTTGCCCCTGCGCTTTGTGTCGTTCAGCGACAACCCGTACCGCTACGACCTGCGTTTTCAGGCCGACGAAGACCTGCTCAGCCTGTTCGAACGCCACACCGGCAATGGCCAGATCAGCGAGCGGCTGGTGTGCGCGCTGGACGGCGACGAGAACTTCGACCTCGAGCACGTGATCACCTACAACCTGTCCGGCTCGCCCGAGTTCGAAAGCCGCGCGCCCGATGGCAGCTTCAACTACCTGGCGCAGATGAGCTTCGACAAGACCCTGCCGAGCCGCTCCAGCAGCACTGAACTGACCCGCGAAACCATCCAGCGCCTGCTCGAGAACAGAACCACAATCCCGTGCAAGCTGTACATCACCGCGTTCCCGTATCACGCGTACTTTTCACTGGTGATGCGCATCCCGGTTTCGGTGCTGCTGGCCGAAGTGAACAAGCACGACTACAGCCCGTACATACCACCCTTTGTGTGGGCCGCGCCGACGCTGGACGACGCCACGCCGCTGGCACCCTTCGCCAGGCAGGTCGAGGCGCCGCTCTACAGTGCACGCCTGCCCATCACCGACAGCGAAACCGGCAGGCCACTGCCACGCGTGGCCTACGTGATCCAGCGCAAGGACGGGTATCTGGAATACGGCACCAGCGATGCCGAGGGCTACACCCACGAGGTGATCTCGCTGACCCGGGAAACCATCAAGCTTTACCTGGTGGACTAGGGGTATCATCCCCAGCTGAATTTGCCCTACTGCGCTAGAGGAACCCCACGGTTTGCCTGATTCACTGCACGCATCGCTCCACAACCCCCTGCTGCAATACCTCGCCCGACTGGCCCCGTCGAGCCAGTTGACCATGAAGTACATCCTGCAGGACGCCGCCGACCGTCTGGACTTCGAGGACATCGACATCAAGGAGGTGCCCTGGCACTTGCTCGAACCGGGGCATGTCACTGCGCTGGTGGCGGCGTTACGCGCCGACGGCTATGCGCCCAACACCACGTCGCTGTACGTCAACGCGATTCGCGGGGTGATGAACGAAGCCTGGCGCCTGGGCCTGATCAGCCAGGACCAGCTGCTGCGCATGCGCACTGTCAAGGCCGCCCAGGGCACGCGCCTGCCGGTGGGGCGCAACCTCAAGCGCACGCTGATCCGCGAACTGATGGAGGCCTGCGCTGCCGACCCGCGCCCGCAGGGGCTGCGCGACGCGGCGGTGATCGCCTTGCTGTACGGCACCGGCATGCGCAAGAGCGAGTCGGTCAACCTCGACCTCAAGCAGATCGACTTTGCCGAGCGCAGCCTGCAGGTGCTGGGCAAGGGCAACAAGCAGCTGATCAAGTACGCCCCGGTGTGGGCCTTCGACAAGCTCAATGCCTGGCTGGAGTTTCGCCGCTCGCAGCTGCCCGAGGGCCAGGCCGACGATACCTTCCTGTTCAACCGCATCCGCCGCGGCAGCCATATCACCCGCGAGCGCATCACCAAGCACGCGATCTACTACATCGCCCGCCAACGCGGAACCCAGGTGGGCGTAAAGATCATGCCCCACGATTTTCGCCGTTCGTTCATCACCCGGGTGATCGAGGAGCACGACCTGTCGATAGCGCAGAAGCTGGCGCATCACAGCAACATCCAGACCACGGCCAACTACGACATGCGCGACGACAACGAGCGGCGCCGCGCGGTGGACCGCTTCGACTGCTAGCTACCGGCGGGCCAGGCCCGGGTGTTGATTCGGCTGGGCCGGGCTGGCCATTGCCAGCTGCTGCCGGCGCGGCGCAACCATAGCCCGCTGCCGCTGGGCAGCAGGCTGGGGGTGCCCAGCCGTGGCAGGACCTGTACGTCAGCCGCGTAGGCGTTGACCTGGGAGCCCCTGTGCAGATGATCGACACTGAACGTCCCGGAGTGTGCGCGGACTTCACCGCTCGGGGTTTCGACGATCAGCGGGCGCGGGTCGCTGCTGGCCTGCACCAGCACTTCGCCGTCGTGCAGCACCAGGCGTCGTTGCTGCGCGGTGAAGCGGATGTCCACATGGGTGGCGTGGTTGAGCGCAAGCTGGCTGCCATCGCTCAATTGCAGCAGGCGTGTCTGGGCCGGCCCGGTGCGTTCATCGGCCATCAATTGGCGCCACGGCACGATGTTCTGCGCCAGGTAGGCGCTACCAAGGATTGCCAGCAGGCAAGCGCCAAGGCGTTTCAGGCGAGGGTCAGACACGGGGAGCCCCAGGTGGAAGAGGCTGGTGATGATAGGGGCAGCAGGGGCGGCACTCAAGCGGTTGCAGTGCTTGGGCCTTCGCCGGCAAGGCCGGCTCCTACAGGGTGTGTATCGCCGGTAGGAGCCAGCTTGCGGGCGCAGCGGTCAACTGCCGGCCGGGCCGCTGACACCGCCGCTGTTGTTGCTTTCGGAGCCTTCGTGGCCATTTCTCTCGGAACCGGTGCCCTCGGGCATCTGCCCACGGGTGTCATCGGTGTTCATGCCGCCCTGGCGGCCGTCGTCGTTGCCCTGGGTACGTGGGTCGGTGCCGTTGGGCATCGACGGCTCGTTGGACGGGGCCGGCACATCCACCCCGGCCCCAGGAAGGGTGGAGTTGGGCACGCCGTTGCCGGGGGCAGGGTTGGTCGGGCCGGTACCTGCGGCCAGGGCCACGGTGGCCTGGGCGCCCAGCAGCGCGGCGAACAGCAGAGCGGTGATCGGGGTGCGGGTCATGGTCGAACTCCTTTCATGTGGGCTACCTGACATTGGTCCGTCGTCATGCGCCGAGGGTGCGGCGTGAGCGACGGACGGTCTAGTCGCGACCCCGCATGAAGAAGCCCGCCACGTACTTGCGGAAGGTGTCCAGGCCTTTGAAATCGGCAAAGCGTCTGAAGTTTTCCGTTTCGGGCTCCGGGCCCAGCGGCTGTTCGGTCAGCGACACGGACAGCACCCTGTCCTGGTCGGAGCTGAGCACCAGTTCGTCCATCACCCGACCGCCGATCACCGGCCGGCGCATCACCACCTTCACACCCTTGCCGGCCATCCAGTCGATCAGCGAGACGAGCACTTCAGCGGTTCGCGCTCTTCGTCGCGGTACACCGGGAACAGGTGAGCGCGCGACAGCACCGGCACGCTGGCCACATGGATCAGTTCGTAGAAGTGGCTGCCGGCGGTGGCGGGGGAATAGATGGCCAGCGCCAGCAGCGGGCCGGGGGTGCGGCTACCGCCCCACAGCAGGTGGTGGCCCTGGAAGTCGAACCCGTCTTCGCTGCGCTCGGTGAGCACCTTGCGCGCCTTGATCTGGCTGACGCAGTCCAGCAGCAGGCCATGGCGCCGATGTGTGCCGAACACCGTGGCGTCGCGCAGACGTGCCTTGAGCATCATCATGTGCTTCATGTCCAGGCGGGTTTCCAGGTAGTTGCTGGCGGGCACGCGGTCGATCAGCGGGTAGCGGGTGGCGACGCTGCGCAGTTCGGCGAACTGGGCAGTCAGGTCCTTTTTGAGGTGGGTGGCGTAGACGTTCAGGCCGCTGGCTTCGATCAGGGTCAGCAGCAGCGAGAGCAGGCGATGCTGTTCGCGCCTGTCGCCGCTGCCGCTGCCGTCGCCACTGCCGGCAGCGGCACGCTGGAAATCGCCGATCAGGCGCAACGGCGCGTCCGGTGCCAGCCAGGCCGCCGGCGGGGTGTCGGCCTCGTTGTGGCTGGCGTCGGTGTCGCGTTCGTCCTTGGTGAAGGCACAGCCCGGCGCATGTTCGGCGGTGCCGGGGTTGTTCTTGAGAAACAGCGTGCCGGTGCTGCCGTTGAGGTTGACGTTGAGTACCGGCATGCTTTTGGGCTGGCAGTCGCAGGCCAGCCACTGCCCGGCGGCGCGTACCTTCATCAGCAGCTGGTTGGCCTGCAGCAGCCGCGGGCCCTCCAGGGCGCCCAGCACGAACCCGCGCAGCAGTTCCTCTTCGGCGGGGGTAAGGGTGCGCACCAGCGCGGCGTTTTTCTCGATGATTCGCATGGACGATCCTGGCCAGCCTTCCTGTGCCTGCCACCTTAATTCAAAGCCCTGCACGCGACCATCGCCGCGTGCAGGTGGCGTTCATTGCGGGCTGAACATTTTTGCCGCGCGGGCGCGGATTTCCTCGACCGACACGTCTTCGACGTGGGTGGCGACGAACCAGAGGTTGCCGAAAGGGTCCTTGAGGGTGCCGCTGCGGTCGCCGTAGAACTGGTTCTGCACGGCGTTGACCTGGGTGGCGCCGGCCTTCAGCGCCTGGGCGAAGGTAGCGTCGACATCTTCGACGTACAGGTGCAGGCCGATGGCGCTGCCCTGCAGGGATTGGCTGCTGGTGAGCCCGCCGGCCTGGTCGCAGGGGTCGGCCAGCATCAGCGAGGAATCGCCGATTTTCAGCTCGGCATGGCCGATACGGCCATCGGGGGCGTCGAGGCGGAACATTTCGGTGGCGCCAAAGGCGGCCTTGTAGAAGTCGATGGCCCTGGCAGCGTCCTTGATGCCCAGGTAGGGGGTGATGCTGTGCTGACCGTCGGGGATGGGTTGGGTGGCCATTTTTTCCTCCATTGGTACGCAAAAAGTGTGTTGCCTACACGGGCCCTATCGCGGGTCAAGCCCGCTCCCACGTGTTCATCACTGCCTTTGTGGGAGCGGGCTTGACCCGCGATAGGTGCGCCGCGATCCAAGCCTATGCTTGTACCGTTTTGCCCACCACGCAATCAGAAGATGTAGTCAGTCGTCAGGAAACTCGACTCGCGGTTGCGGATGATCTGGCTGATCAGTTGCTTGTTGGCCTCCTGGAACTTGGTGGCCACCAGGGTGCGGATCGAGAACACGCGCAATGCGTCATGCACCGACAGGGTGCCTTCGGCCGAGTTCTTGCGCCCGTTGAAGGGGTAGGTGTCCGGCCCGCGCTGGCACTGGGCGTTGAGGTTGATGCGCCCGACCTGGTTGGCGAAGGTGTCGACCAGCCGGCCCACAGTGGCCGAATCGGTGCCGAAAATGCTCAACTGCTGACCGAAATCCGAATCCAGCACGTAGTCGATCACTGTCTGCAGGTCGCGGTAGGGCACCACCGGGATCACCGGCCCGAACTGCTCTTCGTGGTACACGCGCATCTGTGGGTTCACCGGGTACAGCAGCGCCGGGTAGAAGAACGAACCGCGGCTCTGGCCGCCGCCCTGGTTGATCACCCTGGCACCGTGGGCTACTGCATCGGTTACCAGGCCGCCCAGGTAGTCGACCTTGCCTGCTTCGGGCAACGGGGTCAGGCTGACGCCCGGGTCCCATGGCATGCCGGGCTTGAGGTCGGCCAGCTTGCGCTGGAACTTGTCGAGAAAGGCGTCCACCACCTGCTCGTGCACGAACAGGATCTTCAGCGCCGTGCAGCGCTGGCCGTTGAACGAGAGGGCGCCGGTGACCGCCTCGTTGACCGCGTTGTCCAGGTCGACCTCGGGCAGCACGATGCCCGGGTTCTTGGCGTCCAGCCCCAGCGCGGCGCGCAGGCGGTGCGGGCGCGGGTGAAGCTTCTTCAGGTCGCTGGCGGCCTTGTTGGTGCCGATGAAGGCGAACACGTCGACCTTGCCGCTGGCCATCAGCGCGCTGACGGTCTCGCGGCCACGCCCGTAGATGACATTGATCACGCCGGCCGGGAAGCTGTCGCGAAACGCCTCCAGCAACGGGCGAATCAGCAGCACGCCGAACTTGGCCGGCTTGAACACCACGGTGTTGCCCATGATCAGCGCCGGGATCAAGGTGGTGAAGGTCTCGTTGAGCGGGTAGTTGTAGGGGCCCATGCACAGCGCCACGCCCAGGGGCGCGCGACGGATCTGGCCGAGGGTGTCCTGCTCCAGTTCGAAGCGACTGGAGCGCCGGTCGAGTTCCTTGAGGGCGCCGATGGTCTCGACGATGTAGTCGCAGGTGCGGTCGAACTCCTTCTCGGAGTCCTTGAGGTTCTTGCCGATTTCCCACATCAGCCACTTGACCACCACCGCGCGCTGCTCGCGCATGCGGGCCAGGAACGCCTCCACATGCTGGATGCGCTCGGCCACGCGCATGTTCGGCCACACGCCGCGGCCCTTGTCGTAGGCACGCACGGCGGCGTCCAGGGCGGTGAGGGCGGTATCGGCGTCCAGCAGCGGGGCGCTGCCGAGTATCACCTGCTGCTCACCGTCGTCGGTCTTGAGCCACACCGGGCTGCGCACCGTGGCCAGCGGGCCTTCCCAGCGGTGCAACTGCCCATCCACCAGGTAGTCGCGCTGCTCGAGCGGGTCGCCCAGGCGATAGGCCTCGGGATATCCGTGGCAGCGGGAAACAGCGAGTCCAGACGATCCATGACGCAATACCTCTTTTCCATGGTGAATGAAACGGTTCAGCCGAGCATAACGCCGGCCCCGGCACAAAAGCCAGCCTGGGCCCGGGTGCGCTCCGGGCCGGCGCCCGCCTGTCAGTCGATGGTGCCTCGCGCCACTCCCTCGGTCAGGGTTCTGCGCAGGTCGACGAGGCGTTGTTCGTACACCTGACGCAAGCGCGCAAGTGGTGCTCCCATGCAGGGTAGACCGGTTCCTGTTCATGGTTCATGGCCAGTGCCTCGTCCCAGACCAGGCGGTTGTTGGCCAGGTCCAGCGCTGAGCCGATCACCCAGCCAGGTGGGCAGGCGCTGGACGATGAACGTTGAGTGGGAATGCGTGAAGGGGAGGTAGGCATGGTTGTGCTCCAGTCGG
>MQUG01000513.1:0-12122 GCA_007213375.1 Steinernema feltiae | reverse complement strand
TCCACTGATAGTACTCCTTCTGTCGCTGTATGTTATTTTTAATTGTACTAGCTTGAATTCCAATGTTTAGTGGAAGAAATTCAAGATTCCTCGAAAACAACTGCCCTCTACGAGCGGCGAAGCTGTTGTTGTTGCTAGTCCTCCTATTCGGAACGACCAGATCGACTCCACTGATAGTACTCCTTCTGTCGCTGTATGTTATTTTCAATTGTGCTAGCTTGAATTGCAATGTTTAGGATAAGAAATTCAAGATTCCTCGAAAACAACTGCCCTCTACGAGCGGCGATGCTGTTGTTGTTGCTAGTCCTCCTATTCGGATCGATCAGATCGACTCCACTGATAGGACTCCTTCTGGCGCTGTATGTTATTTTCAATTGTGCTAGCTTGAATTCCAATGTTTAGGGGAAGAAAGTAAAGATTCGTTCAAAAGGAGTATGTAAATGCGCTAAAACCGATCCGTCACTTAGAATCCAACAATATCGGTGGGTGCCTGAATTTGTCATGCCTACGTAAGTTTTCTTTTAGATCTTCCCGGTTTCAATCAGTTGGCAGAGTCAAGCTCATTGCTGCAGGTTATACCTTTGATATACAGCTGTCGACATGGAACAAACGCACGCGTGCTGAGATGGGAATTCCAGTACAGGCCTATATTAATGAATGGGTACCGAAAGACTCTGCTCATCTCGAAATGATATTGTGTGACGTGGGGACAGTAGATTATCTACTTCTTAGTTTCAAATCCAATGAAGGTTTGTTTAAAAAAACGTGCAACTGCTGAAGTGCTCTCGTTTAAGATCCGAATGCTGTTGGTATGCTCTATCATTCTCTGGAATGCTTGAACAAAGTTGCGAAAGTTCGATCTGAAGATGGACATGGTCGACATTATCTCCTGCCGTACACGAAGCATGAGTATTTACCATGTGAGTTTAATAAAGTTTTAATAGGATTTTAACGATGCTGTTTCAGATGCTCTGGCTTGTCACCCCCTGGATTTCTGTCTTCGCGAAGGTCAGCTCGGCTTTATTTGGGTCGTTGCGCCCTAGTATAAAATGTTGTCATTTTGTTTAATCGTTGTTACTTTGTTACAAATACATCTGTTTTCTGTTTGATCGAGATTTTGCGTGTCCTTGCGAGTGAAACTTACTTCGTGTTTCAGGAGCATAATCGAAATAGCTTCAACTTCAGATCCTGAATTTGCGGTAAATTTTGAGATCGACTGCTTTTTTACCATGCGTTTTCCAGTTGCAGCATGATCTAAATAGTCATGAAGGCGCGCCCGATGGAATGTTTTGGCCTCTGAACGACTTTGGTGAGATGTAAAGCTCACAAGTTAGGCCTCGAGCTCTAAAAATCTCGCTTTTTGAAGCTGTCGAGAGACTCTAATATCGATTCGTGTTGCGAGCGCGTGTACTTTGAATACAGTTAAACGTTTGGTTGAATCGCCCACGTACGATTTGCCTGCTATTCCCGACAAGGTGAGAACATTTCCGCGCCGGAGCACCAGGAAACACCTGCTCAGATGCTGCGCCGTGAACCGAGCCATTCCAGCTCTTCCGTTCTCCGAAATGCAAATTTGCGAGAGACGACATAGAATATTCACTTGAGGCCCAAACTACACCCTTTATAAACAGTGGGGAAGGAAGCTAAAGAGTCTGCGAAATCACAATCAACAGGAAACCACACAGAAGCCAAGAATTGTTCGCCGTTTCGCTTGAGTTTGGTTCTTCCTTGCCACTCGCTTCATCAGGTTTGGGATCAACTGCTGGTCCAGTCGTAGCGGGCGTGGCTACGGTCGAAGTAGTCTTCATTGCCATCCGAACGGGATCCGCCGGCTCCACCTGCACACCAGAAAACATGTATTTGCTTCCATATGCAAATTTGCAAGGCGTTCTGAAGACAACAACCTGATTAAAGCACTGATAGGCACAACGCTTACTCCATTCCTGGTTTCTTGAGGAAATAGCAGTAGTTATCGAAGTTGGAAAGAATAACTTCACCATTGCTGCTGGTCTCTACGTAGTTATCACCTTCACCTCCTGGTTGGTAGCAAAGCATCGGGTTTTCAGAGCGCGTAGTTCGAATCCCATTGACTAACGATACAATCCATTCGTCTTCTGCGGAGTTGCGTGTGGTGGATTCTTTGATGACTCGATTGATACATACCGGCGGATCGACGGCAATGTCGATAACAGGGAACTGCATCTCTAGCTAAAAAATTAATCTTTAATCCTTGAGTTAACCGACTACGACTCACACAAAGATCAATCGCGTTCGGCGTAAATCAAAGACGTAAACAAAAGAATAAAAGTCCTTGGATTCTGCGTTGCTGTGTTCACCACACTCATGACATCCAACTTTTGTTTAGACCTTGTTTCTGACATCAACGGACCTAAAGTCATTATCGTGAGTGACAGTACTGACAACAACATCAACTGACGCGTCATCCAATACAGTTAGGTAGACCCAGGGGTAGTATTCCAATTCGTCTCTTAAATTTCGGCTACCATGACTCGAATTCGTTAAATGCTCGCCATACCAAAGTACCATCAATCTGTGGTGAAAACCCTGGTGCAGATGAATTAGATGGCCAACGTCTAAACAAATCATTTTAATTCCACCAGTAAGTAAACACTTTACCTTACCATCACGAATCAAATCAGTCTTGAACTTCAAAATCTTTCGAAACACCGTCTCCAAGTCGATTACTTTGCTATAGTCGGTGAAACGAAAAACGCGTTTGAAAGCGTAGCCAGCAACTCGCAGGCCTTCCATGTACCGCCATGTCCATGGCGGTACAGAGCGGCCGCTCTACAAAATAAGTCTTGAGGTAAATCGGTAAAGTTCACATGTTCAGTCATGATGCATCGGCTTCTAATGGATCTGTGGTGGTGTTGTTCACTTGACTCATTTTACGCCTTTAATATCTACGTGCCCACACAATCCTATTAGTGCTCGCGAAATGAGTTTCAGGGAAGGCCTTAAACATGATTATTCCGTTTAAAACCTCAAATTATCTGTTCAGTACACAGCCCTCACTGGAGTTGCCTCAAATCAGAGCAGGTTGCAGGTTACGGTAGTCTATGGTCTCTAACGTAGTAAACATGAAATTTATGTGCAAAGCATGAGATATCACCAACATTTGCAACCTGAGCTCCAATGATGGTGTAGAGCAGTGGTTGCGCAGCTGACCAGTAATCTAAAGGTCGCAGGTTCAATCCCTCTCGTAAACTTTCTTTTTTTGTTTTTTGTGTGAAAATGAAGCTGAATCACGGAAACGATTATTAACGCTCATTCCTGTCCACATTACTCACCCCCTAGCCGTGCCGCGTCATAACTAAACCCTTTTGACCTTCGCTAATCAAAGTTAAAAACAAGAAAATTGAATTTTCTTGTTTTCCCCAAAATCCGTCTATAAAACTGGATTGCGCGCCTCATTCCGCCGTCAATTCGCCATGCAACAATACTACTGTACCCCAAACGGCTCGTTGAGTCTCAAGCCCGATGGCTCCGACGGAGGCATCGGCATCGGCGATGAGAGCTTCGCCAAGACTGTGGGCCTCGTCTACCTCACGCTAGGCTTCATTACCGTACCAATCAGCTTGTTTGTGCTCATGGTGATCAGGTATGTGCGCCTGGGAAACGCGGGTTACGGTAGCCCTTTCGTTCAGCCGTCCACCGCTCATCAAACACTCGTGCTACAAAATCATGACTTTTACCACGGTGCTCGACGTCATCAACCTCTTCAACGCGGCAATCGTGCCGGGAGTCTTCTCTCTCTACAACATGCATCACTGCAACAGTGGCGCTATCGTCACCTATCACGCCTACTTCCTCATAGGCAAGTTGTAGCCCTGAACTCGCCGTTTTAAGTCCTCTCGCTCTTACAGTAAACTGGTTCATGTACTGCTGCGCCGGCTGCGTTCTCGCGCTCAATCGAATGTTGGAGTTTGCGAACAGAAATCTCGCGATTATCCTCTTTGAGGGCAACCGGGTGTACATATGGATGGGTGCTGTCGTCGCCTACGGTATCTTCTTCAATTTGCTCGTCTCTGACGCGTTCTACTTTTACAATCCGTATGGCGGATTTTATCCGCTCTACAGATCCAGTGGAAAGGTAGCTTTGAGGCCGTAGTTTCCCGTAAAAGTAGTCCCAAATTGCAGCCGAACGGAATCCACATCTTCAACAACATGTTCAAGTTCGGGTTCGTGCAGCGCCGCCTACGCGCTGATGCTGATCTTCATGTACCGCCGGTCTGAAGACGTCGACGAACGCGAAAATCTCGAAATTCCAAATCAAAGTCTCCATCCAGACGCTCGCGATCGCCGCGTTGGCCGACGGCGTCACCTTCGGCTACTTGGCCATCGGCTACGTCCCGCTGCCCCCGAAAATGGCGGAATACGCGGGGATCGCCGGCGAAACGCTGTGGATTGCGTTGCACGGTGGGTGTACGGTAGTTTCGGGCTCTAATGCGTCGCCATTGCTGTAGGAGGGACGGGGATCATCTACATGATCATGAACAACGCGGTGAACGCGAAGATGAAGTCGATCTTCTGCTCGAATTATCGAATTCCGGCGAGCGAGTGCACGCAGACGGAGGCGCCGAGGAGGCAGTCGAATATGGTAGCCGGAACCGCTATCACTAGCAATTAGGACGCTAAAATGCGACCTTTTGATTGTAATGATGTACTGTGTGGCCTGTAAAAGGTGAAATCAGCCCCAAATGAGTCTAGACTGACTGCAGCCTTTCAAGTATAATCCTGACCTCCAAATCTTTGAAGAACACAGAAGACAAAGCGCTTTGAGGCACAGAACACAACTAAAGGTCGTCGCTCTGTGGCTCCATTGTTCAATTTTCGTATTTTGAGCCTCTGCGTCGCGGAGTTACAAAGAGGACTTTGCGGCGTAGATTCAACGTGCAACCTGAGTCACAATGGAGGATTTGAACTCAAATTTCTGTGTTTCTCATCGCGCAATCACGACTTACGACCGGAGCTTCATTCAATACGCAACTCAATGTCTAACGAACACACACAAAGAGTTCCAAAATTTGTCTGTCTGTCTGTTTCTCTGCCTGATGACGGCTGACCGAATTTCAATTTTCCAGGCAGGACCGTGTTTACCCCTTTCTGAACTCTCCAGAGGCCGATGCGATTGGATTGCGCGCCGTCGGGCTGTCGACTGTATTTCAGAGAAATCGCATTTTGCATTTTTATTCTACGTGGGTGGTCCTTTCAAGCAAAAACAAATTTGTGAACCCTGCGGACCCAGATGCGCACAGATTTGTTGCCGTTCGGCGAGTATGAAAATCGAATTGTTGTCAAGTGGTTCAGCGGTTCCGCTTCCGCACAATGCGACCGGAACAAACATCTGATTGCTGTAATTCAATGTCCGCTATGTGTAGGGGAACGGGGAGGCTATCTCCGGGCTGTTTTTGAGTCTCCTAAAATTGCCTCTCGTCCATCTCGCCTTCTTTTAACCTTTTCGGGGTTGCGAGCGAAGAGAACGTCAGCGTAGACGTCAAAACAACGGCTGCGCGCGCAATTTGAATTTGCGTCCACCGGTGAGTTAATTGAGTTTCACTCGTCTTCACCACGCAATTGAGACCGGCGCGACAAAGATGCTCCGTTCCGTCTCGTTGACATTCCAAGCGTCGTTTTTGGTTTGAAGAAAACGTGCTTCTTTTGTCGTTTCATCGGTTAATCGAGGAGATCAAAGATCTCAACTTGTGGCCTTGGCAGCCTACAACAACTAGGATTTTCGTTACCGTCTATTTCTCGCCTATTTGTGCATAGATACTGTAGGGCAGACACTCCAGCCTGGTAGTTGCAATACGCAGAATCATGTGAATTGCCTGATTTCGGCATTTGTGGTTATTTCTGATTCCACCGTGTTTATCGACCTCGACTTGTCCCTGCGCAAGCATTAATTTATCAATTTAAGCCTCAAAGACGCCAGAAACAAAGAAAACCGTGATTTGCGTGTGCGCACCAAAAATTTGACTTTTATCGTGATGATGGGACTGCTTGGGGCTCGAATGGACTCATTCCTGGCTTCGCGGAGGTCGCAAACATGATGGAACTGCTTTTGAGCGAATTCAACCAAAGGCAGCCGAGAAAAATCGTTCAGTTCGGCGTACTCGACGTAGCTTTGGGCCCCAAGAGGGTCACTTTTAAAATCAAAGTTTCTCAACTTCTATTGGTTCAATTTCCACCAAATTAGCGCCAAAAGATAGATTGAAGTCTTGCGAACATCTTCTCGAAAACAGATTTTGCTAAAAAAAACCGTTCTAAAGTGCATACCTAGCCGAATTAGGTCGAAAAATGGCATCTCATGTTGAAAACAGACCGCGCTGTCTGCACTCGGTGCAGACGAGGTCGAACGTGCGAACTTTTGTGTTCAATAATTAAGCCAACGATCCTCAGCGCCAACTTAACGATATGGGTGGCTGAGGTCAAACCCATCGTGCCGGGATTCCGATCGTCCTCAGTCCTGCTCGGGTCAATGTTAAACATCGTTTTTAGTGCCCAGAGACGTCTCACGCCCATTAGAGCACAACTAGAGCGTCTTTTCTGCTTTGTTCATGCTCGAGTGGCCAAATGATTAATTTTAGTTCGGTCAATGAAGAGCGAAGAGCGAGAATTGTTCTTTGATCTTTGGATTTTCCGCTCAAATTCGAATCGAATTTCATGAAATCAAACTTCCCACAAGCTTCTTTGTCTTCAGCTTTCGGTTATTCTCCGAGAGGAGCTCGTGCGAGCTGACACAAACAGACTCGGAAGCGCTAAGCCGCGGATATTGCGCAGGCTATTCATCTCTCTTCTGGCGTCAGGTTCAAAATCCGTCTTTTCAGCGTTGTTTTCGTCGTTTCTGTCCGCAGACTTCGTGCGTTCGTCACTCGGGCCAAGTTGCCTAATTCCATTAGACGCCATTTAGCATTCACAGACAACATGATGCCTTTGGGCGCGTCTGGATAGGGCAACAAGAGACGATCTATGATATTAGGTTAGTTCTTTTGGCGCTGTTTTTGGGCTTTGTGAGCAAGTTTGGTTCTATGCAGACGTTGTCTGTGATGTGACGCTCGTTGTTCTCGTATCCAGGAGGTCAAAAATGATGATTTTTTTCACTGTTTACTTGAAATTAGGCTAGAAGTTTCAATTGCTGTCTATTGGCCACATTTCCGAAGCAATTTTGAGACCTAAATCGAAGCTAGGCGAAGCTCACGCACTTTAACCACCTAAAGAAAGCTCGGCAGCACCCGAATGAGAGGACAAAAAGTAACGATCTATACTGTTAGGTCACTACTTCTGGCTCATTTTGAGTTTCTGAACAAGTCTGGCTCTACTCAGACGTTCTCTCTCATAAGGCGCTTGTATCCAAAAGGCTGTTCATGATGATGACAGGAAAATGATGTTCATGTTCCTTGTTTTCCGGAAGTTCGGAGAGAAAAGTTTTAATTGTTGTTTTGTTTTTGCTTATTTCGAGGAAATCAGTCGGAGAAGTAGGAGAAAATAGGGATTTAAAGTTGAAAACATGCATTTCGAGTGTTGTTATAAGGAAGTAGTGATCTCCATTGGCCACAGTTTAGACATTCTGGCATTCTGGAAATTTGAACAATGGAGCCACAGAGCGACGACCTTTAGTTGTGTTCTGTGCCTCAAAGCGCTTTGTCTTCTGTGTTCTTCAAAGATTTGGAGCTCAGGAAGATGCTGCTGCAAGGCTGCAGTCAGTCTAGACTCATTTGAGGCTGATTTCACCTGTTACAGGTCACATTGTGCATCATTACAATCAAAAAGTCGCATTTGAGCGTCCTATTAGCTAGTGATAACAGTTCCGGCTACCGTATTCGACTGCCTCTTCGGCGCCTCCGTCTGCGTGCACTCGCTCGCCGGAATTCGATAATTCGAGCAGAAGATCGACTTCATCTTCGCGTTCACCGCGTTGTTCATGATCATGTAGATGATCCCCGTCCCTCCTGCAGCAATGGCGACGCATTAGAGCCCGAAACTACCGTACACCCACCGTGCAACGCAATCCACAGCGTCTCGCCGGCGATCCCCGCGTATTCGGCCATTTTCGGGGCAGCGGGACGTAGCCGATGGCCAAGTAGCCGAAGGTGACGCCGTCGGCCAACGCGGCGATCGCGAGCGTCTGGATGGAGACTTTGATTTGGAATTTCGAGATTTTCGCGTTCGTCGACGTCTTCAGACGGCGGTACATGAAGATCAGCATCAGCGCGTAGGCGGCGCTCACGAACCCGAACTTGAACATGTTGTTGAAGATGTGGATTCCGTTCGGCTGCAATTTGGGACTACTTTTACCGGAAACTACGACCTCAAAGCTACCTTTGCACTCACGAAGGCATTTACAAGGGAGTATGAAGCGTTTAAAGTAATTATTTCTCGTTGAAATCTGACAAAACACGTTTTCAGAGGGTTGTTTTGCGCGTCAACTCCTTGTTTACGGCTAACAGAGCCACTTTGAGGCTATTTTTCCCCGTTGAAGCTCTCCACTAGCACTTGCACGGTTATTACTTCGCCACTGTCATCGTTGCTACAGTATGCGGCCTCTAGATTGTGATTCGTATTTCGCTTCGCAGAAATTGTGATTTTTCTGTTTAATTAAAATTAATGACGGTCGCAATCAACTCGCGCGCGAGCGTAATTTCTTGCGCAAATTGGTGAAAAGACGACTTTTGCGTTTTTTGATATTTTACGCAGTGCATTTGTAGGCTTCTTTTGTGCTAAAATGTTCACTTTTCGTCTGAAAAGCCTTTCTTGACTACTGTAGCTCGCTCGTCGGAACATTCGCTGCAGGACAGTGGCTTGACCGCAGCAGAAACGTACGAATTGTCGTTTTTTGACCTGTTTTTTTTGTGAGGTTTTGACGTCCTGTATGCGCTCAAAATCAAGTTCCAGAGCTCGTATGCACAAATAGGTAAAAATGAGGCCAATTTTTGAAAGAAAAGCCGGCCAAAGAATCAGAATAAGACAAAGTACAAGTGCATTTGACGAGTCTGTGCTGTTTAGTCCCTCAATTTAGACGAAAAACAGCGTCTTCAGCGAGTAATTCACCCACCGCTATTAATTTTCGAAAGTCACTCCGGCTCGATTAGAACCTCCAATTATGAGCCGAGTCACGAGATTGCTCGTTATTTAATCGGTTATCAAGCTGGTTGACTCGATCTATGGAATGAAAAACCATTTTTCCTGGAATTTGCGCTCATTTATGTCTGGTGGATTATCGACCAAATCAGACACACGCAAACGTCCCTCCTAGGTTCTCTTTTGTCTCGCGGGACTTGAAATGACCGCGCAATTAAGGAGACAGGAGCACCAAAGGCTGCTATTAGCAACACGAATAGAACTGCGACTTGAGAAGGTATGGAATTAGTGCAGGCAGTGCTTAGAGACCCTAGCGTAAGCCCAGGCATAATAGATCTCATTGTCAGGGATCCAAGATTCACTGGCTTCGCACCACCCAGTACAGTATTCTAGACAGTCTGCTCTGACTGTCTATAATCAGCAGTTTCCAATTCCCCAGTCTTCAATCGTAGGTCTGCAATACTATCATCACGATGCCCGCGCTTGCTGCGTGCGTCAGCATCACAACAGACTCGTCTTCAGAATTCTTTTTTTTAATATTCTGACAATTGCTTTGTTCTTGCCGGCGCCAAATTGCGGTCTAAAGAAGCACGTGCGCGAGCGAGAAAAAGAGGTCATTTCCGGCCAAGTACTCGCGGCTTCAATTAAATTGCAATGAATTATCCATCAACACGTAAGTGGTCGGTCGAGTCGTCATCCGTGCGATCCGAGTTTTGCGCTGATAAACGGGAGGATTCTTTGCTCTTTGATGAGTCTAGACAGTGAGTTACTATCGCTTTAATCTATTTTCGCGGTTATTTGCAATTCCGCTGGCGCTCTAGTACGTGGAAAAGGCGTTTGTGTTTGAATTCTGTGAGTATTTGAAGGATTTTTAAGTTCTTCGTGTGTGTTCCTGGGATAATGAGCTACAGTTAACCATATTATGACCAGTTTGGCTCCGTTTCTGGCAGTTCATGTTGGAACCCAGAAGAAAAGTCGTATTTGACTGCAAAATTCAGTGATTTTTTGCTTGAAATACTGTAAAATATTGAAATTCGACCTTTGAAGCGCCTTCGAACGTCATCAACGAGAGAGACGAGGAGGTCGGCGATCTAATTGAAGACGCGAAACGTCAAAGCAGCTCTGACCTTTGCTTCCAAGGCAATCGCCACTTGTTTCCTCGCGGTTCCCTGAATGAAGCCCGACGCATATATCAGTCGTGATTGCGCGATGAGAAACACAGCAATTTGAGTTCAAATCCTCCTTCATTGTGACTCAAGTTGAACGTAGAAACTTGCAAAGTCCTCATTGTAACTCCGCGACGCAGAGGCTCAAAATACGAAATCTGAACAATGGAGCCACAGAGCGACGACCTTTAGTTGTGTTCTGTGCCTCAAAGCGCTTTGTCTTCTGTTCTTCAAAGATTTGGAGATTAGAACGACGATTAGAACGGCTGCAGTCAGTCTAGAACCAAATATTCGGCTGATTTCACCTTTTACAGGTCACATTGTGCATCATTACAATCAAAAAGTCGCATTTGAGCGTCCTATTTGCTAGTGATAACAGTTCCGGCTACCGTATTCGACTGCCTCCTCGGCGCCTCCGTCTGCGTGCACTCGCTCGCCGGAATTCGGTAATTCGAGCAGAAGATCGACTTCATCTTCGCGTTCACCGCGTT
Source organism: Steinernema feltiae (assembly GCA_007213375.1). Lineage (NCBI taxonomy): Eukaryota > Metazoa > Nematoda > Chromadorea > Rhabditida > Steinernematidae > Steinernema > Steinernema feltiae. The sequence goes on along the minus strand of MQUG01000513.1, from coordinate 1,363 downwards.
GTTCATGATCATGTAGATGATCCCCGTCCCTCCTGCAGCAATGGCGACGCATTAGAGCCCGAAACTACCGTACGTACACCCACCGTGCAACGTCCTGGAAAACGTCTTTTTTGATTCAAATTCTTGAGTCGGTTCATTAGTCACCTGATTCCGAGTAAACCGAATTAATTCTTGTTTTCATGTTTTCTGTTTTAAAACCAACTTTTGATCGTTGTTCCTTGTTGCTCGCGTCTCATTATCTGGCAGCTGCGCGGTCCTCTATTAGCCAAGTCATCTGTTTGGAACATTTCAGATTCCCAGAACCCCAAGTGAAATGTTTCCCTACTGCAACATGAACGGCAGCCTCAGTCGCTACCCCGACGGCTACGGTGACATTCAGGCGAGCAGGGACATCTCCAGGTACATCGGCGTCGCCTACTTTCTCCTCGGCTGCATCACGATCCCCATTTCGTGCTTTGTCTTCTCGGTCATCAGGTAAAACGCGGTGTTTAGATCGTGGTGGGACCTCAAACAGACCCCAAATTGTTGAACAAGACCACCCACGATGATGTCTCTTGTCTCATGCCAGTTTGCCTGTCTGCTATTTGCACCGTCGTGGGTGGTCTAATTAGTGAAATGACAGACTAGAGAGCTCCATATTGAAATTCTCAAATTATGCACGATACCGTAACCCAACTCTGCCGCATTTCAGCCGCCAACCTCTCATTAACCACTCATGCTATAAGGTGATGACGTTCACCACGTTCCTCGACATTGTCAACATGATCTCCGCGATGTGGATTTGTGGAGTTTTCTCCTTCTTCCGGGTGCATCATTGCGCTAACGGCAAATGGGTCATGTACTACTCGCAGTTTGTCATGTGTAAGCCAATCTTCTACCGTACACCCCCGCTCTTCATTTCGCTGTTCAGTCTTCTGGTATCTCTACTGCGTGTCGAGCGAGGTGCTCGCGTTGAATCGTCTTCTGGAATTTGCGAACAAAAAGGTCGGAACGATGCTGTTCGACGGCAAGAGGACCTATTTGTGGCTGATTGTGGTGGTCGCCTACGCGATCACTTGCACTCTACTAGTGCCGGACGCGTGGTATCACTACGACCCGTACGGAGGGGCGTTCTACTTTCTCAGATCGAGTGGAAAAGTAGGTTTTGGGCTGAATGAGCGGTGTACGGTAGCGTGAGAGGCAGAAATGACGTAAAATTGCGATTTATTAGAGCTGATGAAGCCAGCGCATTGCTCGCGTTCGGCCAATTTTTGGATTTTGAATACAGATTGACCGTTTGAGGGTATTGGGTTTTTGGCTACCGTATCCTGCAGCTTATATCATGTACGCCAGCGCAGTCAGCGCGCTGATCTCGATTTTTGTT